>JAOSBL010000210.1:14450429-14478091 GCA_027568915.1 Erythroxylum roraimae
TCAATAACTTTGACACATATTAATTACTATTTGAAGTAGAAGTATTGAGTGTTATGTATTAGTTGTTACTTATAATAACAATGTTCAAGATTAATGTTTAATAACATAGAATTAAAGTAGTTTTTTTTCCTTTTCTTCTTTTTTTTAACTCAAGAATTAATATAGTAAATACTAGTGAATTTATTATTATTAATATCCTCTTAAATTATATTTAAATATATGATAGATTTTTTTGGGTATTTCAGGTTCAGGTTTAACCCTAGAACCACAAATTAGAAACCTAAACCTGAACCATAAACCTGATTTTTCAGGTTCGGTTCGAATTAAACCTAAACTCAGATCCGATTCACAAGTTTGCAGATTTTTTTGAACACCTCTACTCCGAAGACACCTAAAGCGTAACAATCAACAGTAAAATAGCTCAGCCTTTGAGCCTAAAAATGATCCATGAGGCCCTGCTGGGTCTTGGGATCAGGCCTTTAACTTCTACGGACTACAAAATTATCTATCACCGCTGAGAGAGATAACGATGTTAAAGGAAGCAGAGGTGATTTGCGTCACCGGAGCAAGTGGCGCCATCGGTTCATGGCTCGTCCGCCTTCTCCTCGAACGCGGCTACACCATACACGCCACCGTCAAAGATCTCAGTTAGCTTATATTCACTTGATTCTTTCCCTTTCTGTTTCGTAAGCTTAATTTTCGAACACTAACTAATTAAAATTTGAATGAAGACGATGATAAAGAAACCGAGCATTTAAAATGCCTAGAAGGAGCAGAGACGCGTCTCCTTCTTTACCAAATGGAACTCCTAGACTACGACTCTATCTCCGTCGCAATCGACGGCTGTTCCGGCCTCTTTCACCTCGCATCCCCCTGCATCGTCGATCACGTCAGCGATCCTCAGGTTTTGTGGCTACTTTTACCTCTCTATGTTTCTTTCGCACTTTTAGACTTAGCTTTTTTGATGGTTAACAGAAGCAGCTATTGGATCCGGCAATTAAAGGGACTCTGAATGTGTTAACGGCGGCGAAGGAGAAAGGAGTGAGGCGCGTGGTCGTCACGTCGTCGATCTCCGCCATAACTCCGAACCCTAACTGGCCTGATGATCTAGTAAGGGACGAAGATTGTTGGACTGATGTTGACTACTGCAAGCAAAATGGAGTGAGTAGAACTCGACTGTTGTCCACATTATTATATACTTAAAGGCCTTATTATTTGGCTCTTATGGACTGTAAGTTAGATTGGTGGTTTGGTATGTACATAGTTATGGTATCCAGTATCTAAGACAGAGGCTGAAAAAGCTGCGTGGGAATTTGCTCGGGAAAAGGGTTTGGACGTGGTGGTCGTGAATCCTGGTACCGTCATGGGTCCTAATATCCCTCCAACTCTGAATGCTAGCATGTTGATGCTTCTACGCCTTCTTCAAGGTCTTTCTCGTTGCCAACTTCATCTGAAAAGATCAAATTTTGCTTCTACCAAGGAATATGAAGAACATTTTCATGCTATGCCTATTTAGCCTTGAAAAAGCATCTAGGAAACATAGGGTCATAATTGCGCCTGTACTTTAATGAGCAATCTAGTATGCTTTCATTTTACATTGTTGGATTCCGTTTACAATTGCAATAACAAATAATGACCTTCCGTTGACATAATTGTAGGCTGCAGTGAAACATACAAGGACTTCTTTATGGGATCCGTCCATTTCAAAGATGTAGCCTTGGCTCATATAATGGTCTATGAAAACCCATCGACAGCTGGTAGGCACTTGTGTGTTGAGGCTATATCTCATTACAGTGACTTCGTAGCCAAGCTAGCTGAGCTATACCCAGAATATAATGTGCCCAGGTGATGTGTCTTGAATTTTTGTTCTACATCTGTGATTAGAGTTCCAACTTTTATACAGGTGTTTCGAAACAAAAAATCTTTCCTAAATGCATCGTGTTTCGTTTGCTTGGGATTTGTAATGATTCACTAAATCAAAATAAAACTTCTGGTCGCAGGATGCCAAGAGACACACAGCCAGGATTGCTGAGGACGAAGAATGGAGCTAAGAAACTGATGGAATTGGGGTTGGAATTTATTTCCATGGAGCAAATTATAAAGGATGCAGTGGAAAGCTTGAAGAGCAAGGGACTTATAGAAATGATTTAGCATATCAACAACTAAAATTAATATATTGTCTCTGCCAGTTAAGCACTTCATTAGTTGGATTTGATGCAAGTGTACTTTGTGAAGTAATTCTTGACGCTCTGATGTAAGGGTTTGAGATAACCCGTAGAAAATCGTGTTTGTGAGTCTTCTTTACTTTTGTTAAGTCCGTACAATATCTATTCTCGTGACCGTTCTTTGAGACTCTGGGAGCTCTACAATTTGTTCTTACTTTACATGGAAGAAAAGGTATACCTGCAAAATCCTTCAAACCAGAAACAACACCTCAAGAAAGCAGTGCAACTGGCACATCACAGGCTACAACCAAGCCTACTTCAGGACCTTGGTTAAACAAGTATGTCAAGATCCTCCATCTTTGAAGATTCCTGAAAAAGGACAACGTGTCTTACAAACAGATGCTAGTGACGAACACTGGGGGGCAGTTCTTGTGATGGGTACCTCTAGACAAATGTGCACATTTAATCACATTCAGCTAAAGTATTTGGAAGCAATCTATCAAGCCCAGATCAACACGCCTGGTCCATCAACATCAGGGTTTATCTTGATGATCCTGCCCATTGAATAGTCAGATCTACCAGATCTATGTGCAACAAGCCTTAAGATCCAGCCTGTATTTTCTTGATCCAAATAGTCTACTCATGATAGAAAGATCCAGACCAAGGTCTCTATGGGAGATGCTTAGATCCACATATACATACATGGTTTGATGCCCTAGATCACATTGTCTTCTGCTGTAATCCAAATCAAAAGCATTAGCCAGTTGCAGGAAACCAAATATAGGTAAATAGACTAATAAGGAAAGTTGGTTGAGATGGTTTTGGAAGATACCGAAGGTCTAACGTTTAAACATTTTAACAATATTTAAGGTATAGTTTAATGTTTAAAAACTTACATCTCAATGTTTGAAAAAATGTTTAGAATAGTCCTTTAGTTAATGGAATTGTTAAAAGAGTTTTGTTAATTATGTTGTTTTGAATTCTTTTTTAATTTTAAAGGGTTTACATGAGTTACATCTTAGAAGATAAACTTCTTAGTGTGGAGATATAGGGTTTTTAAAACCTTAAATCTCCAAATTTCACGTCTAGTTTGGCTCCTTTCTCTTCTCTAGCGTAATCATAATTTTTTGCTTGGTTAGTTCTCTTTCTCTTATGTTGTAGAGTTGAACGAAGAAGACGATGTTTACGTGGGAAGCAACGGAAGTCCTTTCTGAAATTCATTACAAATATTACACGCAGCTTTTAAATAAAAGCCTCGAGGTTGTAATCATACACTAGTGTATACTGAATAGTCGATCACGTGTATTAAAGCTAATCTCTAATGACTATATTGTTATGTCAAAACTGAATGAAGTTTGTTTTTTTCTATCTATATCTTCTGTGATTCTATGTATCTCTCTTTTTAAAATCTTTTCTGCTGCACTAAATGAACATCACGATAGAATTTACATGTTGTTCTGTTATCTTTAAAATTTCATCAACAATTGGTATTAGAGCGGTCGAATCTGGGAACAATTATGGTAGAAGGCACGAGAGGCATAGAATTGCGAAGGTTGGAAGAAAACTTGAAAAGCTTGATGGAGGTGTAAATTATAAATGAGAAAATGTCCATGGAATTATGAACCATGCAGAAGCAAGGGGAATAAATTGCAGTAGCAAAACCTACACCCTAGAGTAGACAATTGAGATAGGAGGGGGACGAAAATGCTACATTGACGAGAATGAGTATAATCAAGTTTCCATTGTTTGACAATGAGAACGTTAAGCTGTGGCTATACCGTTGTGAGCAATTTTTCCATCTAAACTAGACTCCAAAAACAATAAAGGTGAGTGTAGCTATTCTGCACATGGACGAATGAGCTCAGGAGTGGTATCACTTATACATCATAAATCGTAATAAGACAGAGATGGTTAAATGGGACGAGTCTACTAAAGCTCTCAGACAGAGGTTCAATGTGGAGATCTTTGACGACCCATTGGGGGATTTCAAGGACTTGAAGCAGAATGGAACAGTACTAGATTACAGTGCCCAGTTTGATCATCACTCAAACATGCTCCCTACCATAGGAGTATCTAGTTAGGTTTTCTGTTAAAGGTCTTAAGCCCGAAATTGACGTCACTGTAAAATTACATGAACCCCATTCTTGCATCAGGCTTACACGTTAGCTCGAAAACAAGAGGCAATACTATCAAATCTTATAAATTGACATGAACGCACCCTTTCCAAAAACCCATTTGTAGCTCCACCTGGTCAGCAGGAAATACTATTCTAAACCGAACCAATACAACGAAGAACATGAATAATGGAGGCAATTTTAACCTCGCCCTAAGGTTGCCACAAATGACAAAGGTAAATCGTAGTTGAAACACAGATGGAATAGTACCTACACAAACTTCAACGTTATGCTCACCATCGGTGAGATCTTTTAAACCCTCGAAACCCATTAGTAGTAAGGATTTTGATGATAAGAGGGCAAAGGTCTCTATTTTTGGTGCGATAAGAAATACACTTTGGGCTATAAGTATAAGAAGAGACAACTACAATCTTACGAAATTTCGACGGAGGAGGACAGTGGAAAAACATCACCAGGATATGAGGAAGAAGAATTTGAAGGAAGACTCAGAGAAGAAGATTGTCTAATTATTCCAATGCAAGCTATGTTGGGGTTATTTAGGGAGATGGAGTTTAAACAAATGAGATTAATGGGGATGTACTAGAGACAAAGCATTCACATACTGATTGACAATGATAGTATGCATAATTTCATGGACACAGTAGTAGTGAGGAAGGGGGTGGCCGATCTTTAGGAGAACTACAGCTGGAATGTTGGCAATGTTGTAAAAATTTCGTTTAGACCATGTAAGGGTCGCAGTTCACCATAGATGCTCTGGTGCTATTGTTGGGGGGCTGTAATGTCATATTGGTGGTACAATGGTTGGTTGGGTTAAACGATGTATTATGTAATTTTAGAAATATAATGATGACGTTTAACTGGGAAGGACGACTGGTGATGTTGCGGGGAAACCTAGAAGGTAGATCCCAGGTCATTCTGAGCAAGGAATTCCAGAAAACTCTACAACGCTCGACGAGTAGCCAATTGTTCATGATGCAACTAACGATCCCCATCGAATATCAAGTGCAACAGATGAGAATGAAGGATGAACAGTGGAGTGCATTTGATGAGATTAACGCATTCTTTTCTGAATACGCAATGGTGTTCTAGGAACTTAACCATCTTCCACCAGATCACAAGCACAATCATCAAATCATTTTTAAGGAAAGAGTCGATACCATTAATATGCGTCCATTTCTACTCAAGAACACAAAAGGATGTAATAAAGTAGTCCGTAAGGGATTTTATGAAACAGTGATTCATTCGCCATAGCTACGACCTTTATGCATCATCGGTGGTTATTGTCAAGAAAAAGGACAAATTTTGGCATATGTGCATGGATTAACAGGAGCTAAACAAGCATATAGTTAAGGACAAATTTTTGATACCACTCATCAAAGAGTTTTTAAACGAATTACATGGAGCTAGTTGGTTCACCAAATTGGATCTGTGTTCTGGGTACCACTAAATTCGGATGCAACCACAAGATGTTCCGAATACGGCTTTCAAAACACACGAAGGGTATTACGAGTTCTTGGTAATGCCATTCGTCTTGACAAATGCTCCTTCAACGTTTAAGAGACTAATGAATGATTTGATTAAACTATACTTACATTATTTTATTCTAGTATTTTTTGATGATATCTTAATTTATAGCTCATCGTTGCCATTACATGTAGAACATATCTTGGTGGCTTTATAGACATTGAAAGACAATCAACTGTTCTTACGAGGGAGCAAGTGTGTGTTTGGGGCACGCCAAGTTGAATACATGGGCTTCACAATTTTAGAAGGAGTAGCAACGGATGTCTGAAAGGTTAAAACCATTGAAGAATGGTCTGAACCTAAGGGAATTAAGGAACTAAGAGGATTTCTAAGGATTACTGGGTATTACTGGAGGTTTATTAACGAGTATGAGATGATGGTTAAACTATTGACATAACTGTTAAAGAAAGAACGTCTAGGCAACTGGGAATGGCAACAAGAGGAGAAGGTAGCTTTTGAGAAACTGAAGGAAGTAATTTTGTCAGCCTCAGTGTTGGCATTGCTGGATTTTTCAAAAACTTTTATAGTGGAGGTAGATGCAAGTGGGCAGGGAATCAGGGCTGTGTTACAACAGGAAGGTCATCCCATTGCCATCCTCAGTAAGGCATTAGCTAGAAGACACCACAGATTATCCACCTACAAAAAAGAATTATTGGCAGTGATAAAGACAATTAAGTATTGGCATCATTATTTGAGCTTTAAACATTCATCGTTAAAACAGATCACTAGAGTCTTAAATACTTGTTAGAGCAACTTCTACCCACTCCCTTCCAACAGTTGTGGCTATTGAAACTCCTCAATTATGACTTTGAAGTGCAGTATCATAGCGGGAAGGAGAATGCGGCTACAGATGCCCTCTCGAGAATCATCAGTGCAGAGATGTTGATGATGTCAGTTACGCAGATACATAGTGGGTTGTTAGAGGAAATTAAGAAAAGTTGGCAAGAGGATCGAGCGATTCAAGATATCATTAGAAAATTGGAATATGATATTATGAAGTCTAGCGAGTACGAATGGAAGGACGGATTATTGAGATGGAAGGGGAGTTTAGTGGTGGGCGCCAACAAAAACCTCCGACAAAAAATCGTCGAAATTAGTTATGATGATGCTATTAGAGGACATGTAGGTATAGTGGCAACAACAAAGAAGCTACAAAATATGTTTTTCTGGAAAGGAATGGCTCGGGATGTTCAAACCCATACTCAGAAATGCATGAACTGTCAGATGAATAAACACGATAGTTTTACTTACCCAGGATTATTGCAACCTATTAAGATACTGGAGGAAGCTGGCAGGAGGTGAGTATCGACTTCGTTGAAGGACTTCCGATATCAAAGGGAAAGTCAGTCATTTTAGTAATTGTGGATCGATTTACAAAATACTCCAACTTTATTCCTGTTAAACTTCCCTACTCTACTTATGACAGTGCTGAAGTATTCCTCAATAATGTGTTTAAGCTACATGGCATGCTAGAATCTATCATTAGCGACAGGGATCTTGTTTTCTTAAGCAAGTTTTGGCAAGAACTCTGGCTGCAAGAAGTTCAATTGAAATATTCAACCATTTTTCACCTGCAGACGGATTAACAGATGGAAGCGGTGAATAAAATTCTCGAAACATACTTACAATGCTTTTGTAGTCAAACACTTTAGAGATGGAGCAAATGGATACCTCTGACCGAGTGGTGGTATAATACGACGTATCATGCTTCCATCAACTCCACACCATTTGAAGCCTTGTATAGATATCCATTACTGATTTATACACCTTATATAGCTGAGAACTCCAAGGTGGTAGAAGTTAATCAAGTTTTAACGAATAGAGAGGCGATGAGTAACATGAAAAAATTCCATCTACAAAGGGCCTAAAACCAGATGAAGCAATATACGAAATCTAGGCGATCAGAACACGAATTCAAGGTCGGTAAAATGGTGTTGTTAAAATTACAGCCATATAAACAACATTCCCTTCAAAGAAGAAGTAGTTAGAAGTTGTCTCCACTCTATTATGGGCCATACAGGGTGGTCCAGTGTATCGAGAAGGTGGCGCACAAGCTGGATCTTCCATTAAAGACGGCGATACATCCAGTGTTTCAGATGTCATAATTGAAGAAGGCATACACACAGTAAGGCATAAATTCCTTGTCATTACCAGAATTCCTTACACTGGTTAAATGTGTGTTGTTAGCAGTACTGGATAGATGCATGACGAAAAGAAATAATTGCATGATCACATAATTGTTAATTCAATGATCGGATAGAAAAAACACTCATGCAACGTTGAAATACCTCTTTGATCTACAAAGGCGCTTCCCAGAAATTAATCTGATGGACAAGGACATTAGGTGAAGGGAATTGCTGTAGAGTTGAATGAGAAACAACGGAAGTCCTTTTTGAAATTCATTATTAATATTACAAGCAATGTTTAAATAAAAGCCTCAAGGTTGTAATCATACACTAGCGTATACTAGATAGTCGATCACCTGCATTAAAGTCAATCTCTGAAGGCTATGTGGTTATGTAAAAATCAAATGAAGTTTGTTTTTCTCTCTTTATATCTTCTATGATTCTATGTATCACTTCCTTTAAATTCTCTTCTGCTGCACATAACCATCAACCACGCATTCTTCTCAAAGTCATTGAAAAACAAACAATGAAATATAATGTATTCATTGACAGAAGCAACAAAACACATAACATAGTGTATTAATTTACACTAGCAACAAAATACAAAATATAATCTACTCATTCTATCATGGACTGCTTGGTCGATTTACACTTGACTCCAAAAATTATTCTTATGATAATTGAATGACTCTCCTTTGTATTGCCTTTCTCGTAGTTGCTTGAACCTGTAAGTGTTTAGATGTTATGTTTGGATTCTTTTTGAATCTTAGGTCTCATAATTAGAATGCTAAATTGAACATCTTTAGATAAATATTTCCAAATTTTGTTTTGATAGTATGCGTGGAGCTATTAGGCTCTCTTGTTACTTCGATATTAAATTCGAGAACAACATATTATCAATTTAATTATTTTCATGAGATAGAGTTGATAGTTTTTGTAATTACTTACGAGGGTCTATCATAAGATGTTGTTAAAGCTTCTCCATCACCCTATTATTGTGCCTGTAACAATAATTAATAAAAATGTTAAAAGTTCTCAATTAAATAAGCAATAAAATTTGAAACTCACAATGGCTAGATTTTGAATGGCAACAACTACTTTCCCACATCTTAGCATCACTTACTTGAATTTGTTCACTATTTTTGGCTGGTCAGAAAATCTCTTCCCTTACTAACTGTAACACATGTTGATAAACTTAGAGAAATATGTCTTTCTTATAGCAACTGTCAACAAATGCTTCAACCTTCCACTTGGAATGATAAATATCACTTATAAATGTGCTTACATAGGTATCCATAAAGTTCTCATACTCTATAGCTACAAGTTTCGTCCCTACCAAGTTTGATTGTGTGCTTTCCATCTTTTTTTAATACCTTTTAGGCTCCACCCATTTCATACCAATCTCTGTTACAATGCATCTTTGTTTTTTTTAACTTCTATACTACAACAAGTGTTATTTTTTGTCTTCCATATTGGAACATATTCCCTCCTATTTGCATGTCTCCTCATGACCATAGTCCTTATGATTTCAAGCATACTAGTGATTGGTCTCTCTCTTTTCTTTAAGAATAATAATATATTCATTAAATGAAAAGGATTACAAGGTAGAGATACAATGCTGGAAGCAATTACATCAAGAGACTAGATAAGCTTAATATCCAAATTATAGGTGTACAAGATTTTGATTGTCTAATTGAACAATTGGCTAAGTAATTCTCTAAATGATACTGATTTCCTAACTGGCTTATTCTTACGGTTGTAAAGGCTTAGGTGCAATCTAATTTGCTCACATATGAGATTAAATAACTCATCTTTTAAGTGAGCTAACATTATATATACCCGTTGTTTCTTTTAGTCCATATACCTATAACAAGGTATGAAAGAGCTATATGTATGGTCCATTTGTCACCTTCAGTTCTGTTTACAATTCCAACACACTAGTTTATGAAGTCAGTCCATTTTGAAGGGGGTTTTGTCACTCTCTATGAGAGCATGAAAGATTTCCATAATTTGCTAGATAAATTGCATTGAAAGAATAAGTGATTATGGAATTCTGAGTCTCTCTTGCATAGTCTGCACCAATTTGGAATATATATATATTTTTCGAGTCTGTATAAGGTGGGGAGTTTAAGTTTGACAGCAGTCCATAATGTGTGAGCAGTTTTGGGGCAATGATGCTTGCACCATACAATATTGTGCCAATCAACTTGAGGAGTTAGCTCATTATAGAGTGATCTTTTCGAGTGATTTGAATATTTTCTTAAAGGTTCTAGTTTCCAATTGAGATTATCCTCATACTAATTTAATATGTAGTTCTTAAGAAAATTGAGAGTAGTAGATGATGGAGTGTTGGACTCTAGGCACTAAAAGTATCACTTATACTGTTATCAATAATAGGACACTTAGATTCAAAAGATACCTCTTTACCCAGCATTCTCGAGGGTACTAAAGTAAGGTTGGAACATATTTAGTTTAATTTTATCTAGTTTCTTTAACTACTTATTGAAATCTTGAACATAAGCTGATCAATCACACACTCAAAATTACTTCATCAAGTCTTTATCACTCTATACACCACGTAAATTGTGGTAAATGTGTCTAGCACATTCAATAAGTGGCATTTGGCAATATAATTTCAATAACCCTAATGAGACCCTAAAAATTCTAACAAAAAATTGTGTAATTCAGAATGTGATGTAAGTAATTTAGGATAAGACAAGGTATCATTCCATAAGGGGTAATTTATAAGTTGAAACTAACCTTTTACGTATCAAAAATTAATGTCAAACCACCCCCATCACTTAATTGTAAGTCAACTGCTAATAAAGTCATAAACCAACTCCAAGTTTATGTTTTTCCACCTCTATAACAATCTTTCCTATTGGGTGTATCTCAGTATCTCTATCTTTCCTAATCACATTGATGGGTTGTCTCTAAAACACAATCTTTAAAAATCATCCACAAATACCTAATATTGGACTCATGCACATATCTGTTTCATAGTCTGATTTGATAGCTTCAAGGTTATATTGTAAAGCAAAGTTTAGAATATTGATTTTTTCTTTAAATTTATGTTGGTTTCGTTTTGGACAATTATTTGCATAATGACCTTCTTCTTTACATAACCAACATCTACATTGTTTTTTATTTTGGGGACAATAATTTTCCTTTGGTTTGTATTTTCAATAAGCTTGTTTTCTAAAAAATTTTCTATAAGGTTTAAAAGGTTTATTTTTATTTTTAGGGTATTTTTTTCCATCTATAATGTTTAAATCTTGGGTGTTTTGAACGAGGATGTTTGTAAGTAGTGAATTCACAACCATATTGTTCTGTTGCAATTGGTTTTGATTTCTAATTATATGTTGTTTGTTGAATTCTTTTTCGTTTTTCTCCACTTTGACTACTCTCTGGTTGTTCTTCATTTTTCTGTTGTTGATCTACGTATATTTCTTGATCTGATTCATAACCATAAATGATTTCATCTTAGTCTATGATTGGTTTTATAAATTCACTTTTGTCTAAAGTTAATTTATTAACAAGTTGAGTAATTTCATCTAATTGAGTTTTGATATCTTTCTCTATATCTTCCATGGTTTTATTAAAGTGATTTGCTTAGTTGGCTCTGATATTACTTGTGACCCAATATTTGTTTTTTTTCTGTATTTCTTTTTTCTTATACTTATGACCCAGTATTTATTTTTTCTATATTTTTTTCTGATTGCTCTAATTTGTTAATAAGTAATAAAATTTCTATTACTTTGTCAAGCTTTGTATTTATCTTATTTAAACTGTCAATTGTTTCTTGTAATTTATGGGGTTGAATTGTAGGCAAAATTGTTATAATTATTCCTGTTAGTTGATTTTCAATTTTGATTTTCAATTTTGATTTGTTTATCAGTTAATTCAGATAATGGTTTACTAATACTCATAATGTATTTTTAATATGTTCTGTTAATTCGGTTATTTTGTTTTATGGTTGTTAATTCTTTATTAACATTTGGTTCAGTAGTTAATGCTTCTTTTTGAATAAAACTTTGAGGTTCTGTAATCCGAATAGGTTTATCAAAGTTTATGCTAGGTTTCGTAAATCGAATAGGTTTTTCTAATCGTAATGATGATGAGTGTAACAAAGGTTTATTTAAAAATTTATCTTCTGATAAAGATAATCTAGGTGCAGAGGGTTTGAGTGGTTTTATTGGATATTTTATTTCAGGTAATTCTTTTAAAGTAGTTCTGAGATTAGTACCTACTTTTGCTACATCATTAAATAATTGATCAATATAAATTTTATCTGTGTTTTTAAATTCAATACTATGACATGAGTTTGTTAAAGCGTAACTAATTTGATACGTAATTGAAAAAGGATATTTTCCTATATTCATTAAATGTTCTCGATAAAATTTGTAGGCAATAGTAATAGTTTCATCTAAGTTATATGATCTTAAAGGGATACCTAGTTTTAAACGAGTATTAAATTTTGCAATAAGCTAGATTTCCATTCATAATTCCAATGATTTGATCATTTAAATCTGTCATTTGTTCATCAATAATAGCCATTCTTATAGGAGAATCGATTCCTTTATGAAAAGTAGATTAGATTTTAATAAAATCTAGATTGTAGATAAATGAATATAGCCTATATTTTGTCTCTTTTCTTCAGGAATTTTTTGTAATTGTTTATAAATTTGTTCTTGATCTATTAAATTAATTCAAATATGTCCATTACAATGATCTATGCATATTGGTGTTTTGTGAACTAATTTTCCATAATAAATAATGTTTTTTCTATTTATAAGATTTTTAATAAGTGAATTAGTTACATCTTGGCCTACTTTAAGATTTAATTGAGTCTTTGCAATCTATTTTTTCTTTACGAAAATGGAGAATTGATTTATTATCTGTTGAATTTCAAATTCAAATAGATTCGAAATATTTATGTGGATTTACAAAATACAATATTAAAACGAATCATAATAAAGGCATATTGATTAGATGGCAACTACAATTAAATCAATATACATTTCAAATTAATTACATAAAATCTCTTTGTAAAAACAACAATCTTCTGTTGAAACCACTCCTATTATTCAACCTATTACCCTCTAACAAATCACTTAAAAAACCATTTCGTCCTCTTCCGAAACCAACCTTTCAACTATGTCACAAAAGAAACAAGATCATAAGGAAGAACAAGTTTATGTTATCTTTAATGGACCCTTGGCTGGTATTTATGACGAATGGCATAAAGCTGCCATTCATATTACTAATAAACCTATATAATTCACTGGGGCTATTCAACCAAAATAGAAGCTAAAAAAATATTTGGCTGATTTTAGAGAACCCTCTTTAAAACCACAATATAAACAAGCTCTTGAGAAACCACCTTCCAATTCTACCATGAAGACATTAGGAAAACCCATAAACCTTGATAAAATCAATATAGTTCCTTCCCGAGCACAAAAGGAAGAAATGAAGATAATTACCTTTAAAGGTTTTTATGGCTGTTTCCAAGCACTTAATGAATGGACCGAAGCCCAGAAAATGGTTCAATATTATCCATAAAACTGTGGACGATACGGACTAAAAGCAATCATCTTCCTAGATGCAAACCCTATCACCACTTACCTTTTCTTTCAAAGTGGACTTATCAATACTATCTATCTTACCAATTTACATACCATTTCAAAATTTCCTACTGGATTTATTCTAGCCGTAAAAAATTATAAAGAACATTTTTCAAAGGACCGAGAAATCTTCATCAAAGTATTTAATACTTATCCAATTTTTAAACAAGCAGACAATCTGAAGGACACAGAAGTATTATTATCCAGAATTGCTTATGTCCAACTTGGCATTATCAATGGAATGTATACACCGATTGATACACCACCCAAATATGAATTCAATTAGGATATAATCAATCAGTTTAATCTCAACTGTATTGAGGGAGTTTATCAGCGGTATTTAAAAATCAATCCAAAGTCTTTAATCAAGATCAATTATCGTGGACCTAATATCATCATGACATCCACCTACAAAGCAACCGTTTCGTCAGATGTACTCCAAATATTGAAACAAGTAGGAGCATCCTTCTCAACTTTATTCACTAACCTATCTACCCAATGGCAATATGCTATCTGTCAGCAGCTTAGACATTATCTGCAACATCATTGCACACAGTGCCCTTCTACATCACAACCGGACAAAGCAACAGATGACAATTCATCTAAAGATGTAATAATTAAATAATAAATGTAGGCCCATATGCCCTTTTTTTAAATTATTCAGGTCATTTTGTTGGCCATATAGTTAGCATACTTTAGTCTTTTCTTTCTTTTCCTTTAAGTCTTTTATACTTTTTTCTTTAGCATCTTTTGACTATTGCTTTGTTTTAGCTTTTAGCTTTTCTTATTTTGGACGAATGTTTCGTCCCTTGCCTATACAATGTAACCTCTTGAGCAGTTGCCGATTTAACCCAAGTTTCTTATATAAATTGGTGACATTTTCATGGTTTTTACCACACTTCTTAGCTCTTATTTTTAGATTTTATGCTTAATTTGACTCTTGAGTGCTTACCTTTACTTTATGTAGTTTGAGAATAAAATTGTCACAAATAATTAGTAATTGCACTAAATTAATTTTCTAAGAACAATTGATACTACAAACTACCATTTGTTTATTGTAGGAGACTCAAGAAGTAGAGGCAAGGAGTAAAGGCTGAAAATGATAAGTCAACAAGTCAACAAGGCAACAAGAAAGTTCGTCGCGGCCAAAGTTGATGTTTCGCTGCGGCGAAGTATAAAGAATTCACACAGAAATCGGGTTAATTTTGCCACGACGTGAATTAATTCTGTCTCCGCGGCGAATTCAGCAGATTATTGAAGAAACCTTTCGGGAAAAGTTCACTGCGGTGAACTCATCTTATCGCCGTGACGAATCTTGAAATACCCGAACCATTTTTGAAAGTTTACCCACTGTGTAACCTGATCCATCAACTCGGTTTTTTAAAAAAACTACCTATTTTATGTTAAGTCGCAAGGAGAGCCGACAAAAAAAAGGATACCCATCATTCATTCTCTCTACCATTAAAAACAACTCTTTTACACACACCCTCATCTCCTCTCATCCACCCACTATTTTTCCCTTTCCACCGTCGATTGCTAATATAGATGCTTCCAATGGGTTCTCAGTTGTGAAGTCTCCTAGAGTTATGCGGGGCTAGGCACCTCTTTTCTCTTGAAGATGTAGCAATGACTTGAGTTCAATGGGCTTAAAAGGGGAGTGACTTAATCCATATTTAGCTATGATTTATAAATTCCTAGGTTTAGGATTAGTAATCTATAGTTGAACATTCTTGATTAGAGTTTAATCAAGTATTGGATACTCATTATGTTGTTGGGATTTGTTGATGTAGAACTTTGAGCTTAAATATATGAAGTCTCATATATGTTTATTTGTGATCTTGTTGAATCTCTTTTATCTTACATAATTGTGTTTGATATTGAGTTGATTTGAGATCCCAAGTAACTTGTTGCATTGATTTACGCACTACACACACTAAGGGGCATTTAACAAGGTCTTAAGCCATGGAGTTCATTGATTAAAACCTTGGACTTAAAGAGTTCTTTAAGGTTTACTATTTGAAACTTAGTGATTTTCACTCCACCACAAATTATTTTTAACTATGATAGCCAAAGCTCATTTTCAAGAGGATTCTATCACATTTGATCATTGTCTTTATCTTTCCAATTTCTAATCCCAAAATCCAAAAAATACTTTTTACACATTTGCTTACAATTCATTTAATTTTTTTAAGATTTCCAAAAATCAAAACCCCCTCCTTACTAATTTAGCTTGCATTTCATGAAACATAGGCTAGCTTAGGTCCATTCCATTAGGTTCCGATTAAGTGAAACGACCTGAGGTTGCAACCTATATTGCAATCCTTGGATTATATTTTTGATTTGACCTCTAAGGGTAAGTACAAAAAGGATCGAATCAGTTGCTCATATGAAAAAATAAACGCTTAAAGTTACATATCCTTCTCCTCTCAAATTCTTATCTCAGCCTACGGTTTGGCTATTAAAAGGAAACGAGAAGCAAGGTATGTTTACTTTAGTTTTTATGTTATCCTCAATACTTAGTAATGTTTTTTTAATTATTCTTCATACATTCATTCCTATTATTATCTTTTTATTTTTAAGTTTTATTTAATAAAAGAAGGCTCGAAAATTATGAAGTTGCAACTTTAATTAAGGAGTAAAACATAGCAACTTATAACAAACCAACTCCAAAGCTTAAGGACCCTAACAACTTCTCCATTAGTTACATTATTGAAGACTTGAACTTTCCTGACATACTGTGATCTAAAGGTAAGTGCTAGCCTTATGCCCTTATCTATTTGTAAGAAGTTCGAGTTGGACAATCTCCATTCGCTGCATTATTGAAGACCTGAACTTTGCTGACATACTCTGATGTAAAGGTAAGTGTTAGCCTTATGCCCTTATCTATTTGTAAGAAGTTAGAGTTGCACAATTAACCTTAACTAAGGAGTAAAAAGCAGCAACTTAGAAAAACCTTAACTAAGGAGTAAAAAGCAACAACTTATAAAAACTAACTCTAAAGCTTAAGGACCCTAGCAACTTCTCCATTCGCTGCATTATTGAAGACGTGAACTTTGCTGACATATTGTGATCTAAAGGAAAGTGTTAGCCTCATTCCCTTATCTATTTGTAAGATGTTCAAGTTGGAAAATATTATATAATAAGTCTCTCTATATTGGCATATCACTCTTTTAAATGTTTGATATGTATACTAGAACATGTGCCCTTAAAAATTGGTAAGTTTTTTATTCCTATAGATGTTATGATATGGCTAAGGATAGGCATATGACTTTGATTTTGAGTCTTTATTTCTTAGCCTCTTCCAAGGCCTTATTGACGTTTATGAAGGAAAACTAACCTTAAGGGTTAGAGATGAAAAGTTGGAATTCAAGAAATTCGAACCCCAAAGTCCTATTAAATGCAATTTAAACAAGTGCCTTTATTTTAGTATATTAATAAGGATATATCTAGTGTTCTATAAGAGTAGAAAGTATAAAATTAAAAGGGGTTGAATTCAAAGTTGAAGGAAGTAAGTGGAACAGGAAAAAACATTATAGAAAAACCATGGAATATGCCCCAAATTGATCTTTTAATTAGGAAAAAGAAGAAGGATAAAGTTGGAGGTAGATTTCAATGTAATTTATAAACTAATAATAAGGGTCCGCCAGGTTGACACTTATGGAAAGGGATTGAACTTACAACCTAAAATAAGAATTTATTGAGAGGTAAGACAACACTTTATCTTTAATGACCTTAGACTTCAATTTTTTTAGTTGTCTAGGTTATTAGTTGTTTAATTTCTTAGTTTCATGTCATTTTCTTGATCTTATTATTGAGTTCTTGTTAGAATCCCTTACTAATTGTTTGAAATTAGTTATTTTTTAATTCTATAAGTTTTTGGGCCAATATGAGCTCCAACACATCACTATGTTTAGCCCCATATGAACCTCCCTAAGGAAATATGATATGTCACTTTTATACATGGCAACTACATGGTATCGTGTAAGTGACTGTGTACACACACACTCATATTTCTCCAAAAACTAACTCGTGTTCACTTGTAGATGAGGAGTAAAATTTAAAGAATGTGTCAATTGTTAACATAATGAAGTATACAATAGGGTGTCCATACTCATGTTAAAGACATACCCGAAGGTAAGTTTACATGGTCCCATGTTACAACCTGTGTATAGGAGATCCAAGAAACAAAGAGTACCTCTTTTATACACAGTACCTACACAGCCTCATGTAGGCTTGTATATCTCCACTTATCCTTTCTATTTCCTAAGCACATTTAATTTAAACAATATGTTCCCATGTTACCTACACAACCCTATATACCAGTAGTACATGATACCTACATAGTCCTATATAAATGTTGTGTAGGGCAATATAAAAAGAATACATCCCTTATTTTTTCTCATTCTCAACTATTTTTTCTCTCACTTCTTTCTAAAATTTTAGTTCTTTTATTTCTTAGAGAGATAAACCTCCTTTAACCCTCTTAAATTGTATATAAATAATGCACATTGGATGTATATTGGATTATTTAATGTTATGAATTGTGTGTTGTAATTATTTAATGATTATATATCCATTATGCATTATTTTTATGGTGTTAGCAAAGTTAACTTAAGTAAATTGGGACTTATATATGTTTATATGGTCAAAGATTCATAATGTGACATATAGTTTGTTGTAGTGCCTTAAATTTTTTGAATTGGTTAGTTTAGATTTTTTAATAGACCAAAAGACATGGGGATTGATATTTAGCATTATAAGATGTAGGAAACGATTATAATCTGAATGAATAAAGGAAAAATGATATGGGAGTATTATAGAACGATTATATTATATTTAGTGACTCATTCTTTCATATTACATATTTGTACACTATACTTCATACTTATTCATTTTTGTGATATTGTTTATTATTTTTTTGATCTTATTTATGTTTTGCTTCAAATATCACACTGTGTTAAGGATATAGGGATCATCTAGACAACCCCAAAGACCTACATGTCAACCACTATGTAAGAGTAGACACCATCGCCTCTTTATTACGTATGATTAACCTGAGGAAACGTACTCCGTTGAGGTGGCAGAGGCCAGTGAAGACACCCCTAACATCATCACCAACTCTAGTAGAGTCATAGGTTCTTATGATTCTCAATAGTAACTAGATCATCTACTGCTTCATTTTGACATGGAGGCACAATGAAAGATATAATAAGCCTTCCTTCTTCGTTTCATCGATTTGAATATCCTCAAATAAGTTAATCTTGTTGACAGTAAAGTGAGATAGTTTATTATAACGGGTCATTTGATTTCTTCGACTATTGTGTTCTACTCTATTTCAAGCTTATATTGGAGTTCATTTACATATTAGAGGTAGATGACATGAGGAGATCATGGGCATACACATTAGTCCTCAAGTTTAGCCTAAAAGGCATGGACCATGGTTTGATCTATAACCAATTTGTGATTCACATTAGATTCAACATCAAAAAACGTGCAACACATTGACATTGAATAGAATTTATATTGATTGGGCCTTCCTAGATACAAATGTGAGGAGCTACTGGCAGTTGATGGTGACTATACAGAGGCTGCACTGTATATACTATATATAAAGGATACAATTCATCATCATCTTTATATAGTTGGTTTAATTAAGAGTATTTCAACAAGGCCAACTTTAATATCACTAAGATGACTGATGATCCTAAGGGACCGACTGAAGAAGAGGATGGTGAGGATGTTGATCTTAAAGAGTTAGAGGAGACTGTTAAACAAGCTAGAGAGGATGCCACTCTTTCGACAATGACACAAGCATAATGGCGACCAAGTCCTCAGATCTTGATGGAGATGATATCATTTGAAGACTTAAAGGATTAGTAGGCGATAGTGGCATACATGCCATCACAGATACCACCACCACCTCCCCAGGACTTTTGACTTGTATTTTGTATTTAGTTTTCCTCTCTTTTTTTTTTGCTTATATGAATATTTTTAACTATGTATATACACTTTTGATATTATTACGTCTTTTTGATTTACCTTTTTTTCAAAGCTCTCTTTGTATTCTCTTTAGTACTTCAATGAAACACTTATGGAATGGATTCACATCTCCACTTGACCTAAGACTCATAAATCAGGAAAGTTCCAGTCTTTCTTTCTTTTATGTTTTTCCTCCTCATTTTTCTTGTTGTTTTGCTTGTTTGGAATATTAGGGATAATATTTATTTTAAGTGTGGGAGGGGGATTTATAGGAGTATACTTAAGTTTTTCAATTTTATCATGAATTTCTCAATAGGAAGTAATTTTTGAAAAAATTTTTAAAGCATGTTATTAGATATAATTCGTTATAAATTTGATTATTTTGGTGAACCGGATTGCTTATATAATTAATTGTGAGTGTTGATAAGTAAGTAAATTTGATTTTCCTTATGAATTCATAATTCATAAAATGAATACTTGATGATCATTATGTTATTTCCTATGTAAGATGCACATATATAAGTAATTGAGACTTCTTTTGAGTATCTTTATTATCCAAAAAAATAGAAAATAGAAAATAAAAATATATAAATAAATGAGCATAATAATTCACTCCACTAGCTTGATACCAATAAAAAATTCAAAGTTAAAGAGTAGTGTTAATAGCCATTTGAGATAATGATCTAGTTAATTAATTAGGGGGTATTTATAAAAAAGCGTTTGCTCTCACATAAAAATGCTAGGTAACTTTTCAAACAAGCTTATTATGCTATTATTTAAGTTTATGCTTTATTAATAAAAAGAACATCAATGTGTTTGAAAATTTAAGTAAGTTTCTTATGTATGTTTATTTTATGCATGAAATGAAGTTTGGTGATTTATATTAAAGTCTGAAGTCATTAAGCGAATCAAATTAGCTTGTTAATTGATGCAAAATAGTTAATTGTATAACATTTTGATAATCCTCTATGATTGAATCAGTAACGTAGAAATTTCATTAGTATGTTAGATTGGTTTAACATTTTTCCAAAATTATTTTCTCTTTGAGATCGAATGATGGATTACTTTTCTTAAGGACAAGCAATTGCTTAAGTGTAAGGGAGTTTAATGTATGATAGTTATACATTATTTTTAGCTCTAATTTAATGGAATATTACTAATATATTAGATGATTTTAAAGGATTTGATACTTAATTTAAGAAGTTATGTCATTTTAGGTCTTCTTTTTGCCCAAATAAGGAAAATAAGCAAAATTGGAGAAGAATTAAATCAAATTGGAGTAATTTTGGAAGATTTAAAGAAGTACCATAGAACATGACATAATATGCAAATTTGTATAGAGGGCCCTGTTATATTGTGGTTGTTTTTATTTCTCTAATGCACTTTACACGTCTCATTTTACCCCTTTGGATGAAGAACATGGTACACTATAGAATCCTATATATGTACCCATATTGATGATGTACTTTTGGAGAAATTTATAAAGGACACAACCAATTATACAGACTCATGTTAAAGGCCATATAGCTAAATAAAAGTTATACTTTCAGGTTTTATCAAAAAGGAAAGGTAGAAAAGAAGATTTCTTTGACCAAGAAACATCCGAAAGTCACTTTGAAATATTTTGCATTAGTCTTGATTAAGAGTTCACCATTATTTAGAGATAAAGGAAGGATTCAATAATTCTTTAGAGATTTCAAGATTCAAGAACATGATTTTTTATCTTGTTTTGTTTATTATTTTTATGTTGATATTCTTTGTGTAATTAATAAATAATAAGGACATAGATTTAGGCAGAAAGAACCTAAGATGTGGTATACTCTATTTCATTCTAGATTTTTTTTGTGATTTATTCATGCTTTTATATTGATTACATCGATGGAGTGAAAGTGGAAGATTCATTATTTGATTCATACATTGAGATTCAAGAGATGAGATGTATGTTTAGTTCATAACATATATAAAGAGGGTTATGTGTGAGTTATTTGAGAGAAAGCCACAAGATCTTCTTAAGTTAGGGCAAAACCTATCAAAGGAGTTCACAGAATAAATTAAAGCACCCGTAGGTTGTTTATATTCTATAGGAATTTCAGCTGATTAACCTTTGAATAGGGATTATAGGTTTAGAGAGATAAAATAATCTAAGTTAGGAACTCTTACTAGCCTAAAAACTAGAATGTTGCATTTAATCAAAGATAAAATTGAATAAAGTAAAAGTCTTATCTAACATGGCCTAAATCTAGTTAATTCATAGTTTAACATATTTTTGAACATTGACTTGCTTTAGTGTTTAGATTTGTTATTTATTTATGTCCTTATATATAATGGTTGATCTAACTTGTTAAGTTTGTGAGTAGTAGGTAGTTCATCAATAATTTTAATGGGATCAATCCGTACTCATCAATACTATCTAAAACTATATCATGCACTTGTGGTTAAACAATTAGAACACATAACAAACCATGCTTACATGCCAAAAAAATTCAACATTTTAGCATAGACTACATTGTGGGAGCTTATACTTTCCAAAATATTGAAACTTTAAAGTGCAAAACTTGTAATGTTTTTGACAAGTATGAAAGAAATAATGAATATTAAAATAAAACTAGATAAAGTAATGACAAACAAGCCTACTGAACTTCTAATTTTAGTATAAAAAGTTTTGATTAAGAGGAAAACACTTATTCTATAACTATAATGATTAATATTTCATAACTATAGATTTAAGATTATCTTAGAAAATGAAGATATTGAAACATAAAAATGTAGGAAAATTAGGATTGAATGTATCAATAAATATTGAACATGGATTTAGATGAGTTGATATATACACGAATGAAATGAATATTTGATGATATCATATGTGCAACATGTAAAGACTGCCTTGACCCCTTTTTGATGCAATAAAGCTGGTCCTCTTATAATTATCCTTTGATTTTATGAAATAATTTTACGTTAACATACAATAATAATATTAATGGCTACTAAGATAAAACAATTATCTCAAAAGATATCATTGGAAAAATTGATGTGTCAAGAAATTCTATCAACATTTAAAACTTAAAAGAGCAAGCTTAAAATACTTTACAAATTTGGTCACATTCATTTCATATTTCCAACATTTGAATGTTCAAGAAAGCACAATCCAAGTTGACTATAGAGGCTTGGTCAAATTGAGTCGGGCTTGTTGACTTTGGATAGAGTTGGACTCATACATATATGCTAACCTTACTTGAGATTAAACAACGAAATTTGGATTAGTTTTTTAAATTAATTAAAATTACATTTTGTTCCTTATCTCTTATTGATATTTTAGGTATCAACTGATATCAGTGAAATCATTAGTATAACTTGATAAATTAATTAAGTACATAAATCTAATTTTTTGTGTCATTTTTCTATTGATATTGACTCGTATGGTACAAAAATTATAACTTTGATCAAAATGACATATATCTACACTTACTTAGCACTAAGCATTACAAGTTCTAAATTTATAGGAGCCTTGACTATGATTTATAGACCATTTGATTTCATTTTTATTTTCTGTTGTGATTTTTAGTTTTCGTTCCCTGCTTTTTAATTTAGCGGTCATTTGTTTCCTTTTTAAAAAAGTTTTTTGCTATTGTTTTTGTAAAATTAGAAACTAACGCTAAAATAATGTTTGGTTAATTTTTTATATTTCATTTCTATAAATAAAAAGTTGCATCTATTTTATGAAAACTTAAAATTTATGTTTTTGCGTATTTTGAAAACAGATTTTTTGTGTGCTTTAAAATAGTTTTTTTCACAAAAAAATTGGTTTCTCTCTGCGTTGACTTCATCTTTTGCGTCTTCAGTGATGCTATAATTTGTCCAGGTTTATTTTCGTTTCTGTTGCTTGTTACTATAACATCTCTCTGTTATTCTGTTTCTGCGATTTCTTTATCTGTTTGTTGCTTGTGTGTGTTTTTGTATATGTTGCTTGACTTACTATTATTGTTACTCGCGTTTGTCACCTTTAGAAGATCGTCAGCAAGAAGTGAATTAAAGGGTTTATTTTTAATTATGTTACAATACCTATGCATATGTTACTATAGCATTACATGCTATTCATTTATTTGTTCTAGCGTTTTCTCCACCTATTTGTTGCTTGAGCGTTGTTGTATCTGATTCTTGAGTTGCTATTGAAGTTACTTGCGTTTATCACCTTTAGAAGATCGTCGTCTTAACAGAATACAACAAGAAATGAATTAAAGATTTATTTTTAATTATTTTATAGTACCCATACACATATGACTGTAGCATTTCTTGTTATTTATTTTTTCGTTTATGCGATTTCTCCACGTAGTTATTGCTTTGCTTGTGTGTGTTTCATATCTATTGCAAGGATGTGAAGGAATTGCAGCTATCCACTGGGTGTTTAACTTCATCCAAACAGCTCCCTTTTAAAAACTCTGAAGCCATACCCCAATTCAGAGGACCAGGAAGCCTTGTGCATAGACTCTCTAAAGAACCATTTTGGTGACCATTCTGTGTGATCTTCTTTGTGTTCGCAAAAGACCCAATTAACAAGTGAAGCTTAAACTCAACAAGAGCTAGTTGTGGACAGGAGAGGGAAGTAGATAGAAACAGGAAGATAATAAAGAGGAAATCTTTAAATACAAAGAGGTGGATTTCTTAAGAGAATACGGGGTGTTTAAGGGGTTTAAATAGATGATGGGTTATGAGTTATGTCTCTAGTATGAGTTTTGGTAGGTAAGTTTAAGGGTAGACAAGGTGGGTTGGTTGAAAGTTACGAATTTGTAATGTTTTATCAGTTGCCACCAAATAAAACATTACAAATACGTAGCTTAAATCAAAACGTGGTAGTACACTATAACTTTTAGTTGTATTCTAATCTTCTTGCCTTGTCAGATAACAAACTCCAGGCTTCTAAAATTAGATTAAATGCATTGTCACCACCATGAAAATTGTTTCTAACAAGGTGAAGAATAAGAGCTAACTTTTAGTATTGTTTGTTGATTGTCCCCAAATCAACTGAAGGGTTTACCCTTAGCACTTTATACCAATCTACTTCACCATACTTATTCTAGTCTATGCAGAGATAAGCACATCAAATGTCTTTATCATTTTTGTCACACCATCCAGCTCAGGATATAAGTTTTGAGGCTTTAAAGCATATTTCTGTACCCCAATATAATCCTTTTCTGGGAAGTTTCTCTCAATAATCTCCTTCGCCTGATTCAGTTAGTATAATCTTACAACTGGGAAAGAACCAAAAGTCTGAATAAGCATAAAGCAGGGCATCACTATATACCAGTGTTGTAGCGCCCCCTTACCACAGGGTACACATTGGGACGCCCACAGGTCATTCTGGTATATATATCCTACGATAAGAGCGAGCTACGTTCGATCAATACATTCATTTTATATGGAATGGTATCATAATTTACTTAAAAAGCATTATAAGAAGATCACAATATTCTAAAACCAGCTTTTTCCTCATTTCATTTCACAAAATCGACGTCTACACTGTGTCTTTCAACCTTTAGTACATGTACATCAACAAAACCTAGTACAAAAGTACTACATAAAAGAGGAAAATATATCAGATCTATCTAAGCCATCCAAAAATCCCAACTGATCGACCTTTAAGCCATAACTTCGCTTGCCAAATCACAATCTACACGGCAGTAGAGCCTCTCAGTAGCTAGAGTTGTCTCTCGGTCCTGAAAAGACAACGTTACAATTTTGGTGAGTTTTACGAACTCAGTGAGGTAACCATCATCGATGGTTCACTCAATTAATGGAACACACCAATTCATATCACAATTATTTCACAATTTTGCAATTTACATGATTAACACACCTTCACTGAAGCATAAGCAGTTTTGCATTTCATTCATTCAAACATACTTAACAAAATGCATATGAAATGATCATGAGACACTTTTCCAATTATTATGTTGTTGTGACCGAATGCCTGAATTGTCCCATATAGGGCTCATTAAACGTGGAGCCTAAGGCTCTTAATCACTTTTGAGCTCGAAGCTCAGTTTCACTCGTTGAGCATTAAGCTCTAATCGATGGCTAATCTAGTCACAACTGCCATTATCTGATTATGCATTTATGAATGGAATGCATGTACCACAATCAATCACATTTTAAAGCATTTAGGTCTTCACATTCACATTCAAGCAGCACTTCAATATTTCAATCCACATTACACAATCATCGAACCTTCTGTCCGGAATCCACAATCAAATCATATTCATTCATTATTCAAAACATAATTATAAGCAAACAATAATTGAGAGGAACCATCTAGGTTACTCACAAGTTGCTCCCGAAGCTAATGCCTGGAAGATCCGGCAATGTCTGGAGGTTGACGTTCCAGTTGCTCCTCAATAACAAATAATATACACAATATCACAATTTGCGAAATCATAAGTATTCAATAATGCACATGTATGAAATGAATTATGTATAATGCATGTTCATGATAATCCTGGGAAAATTTCCATCATAAAATCGATCTCATATCAAAACTCATCTAAGTATAATTTATACTCAGGTTTATGCCTCACTAGAACCATTGAAATCACAATTCATTACTCACTGGCTTACTTTCAGATTTTCCAAAACAACCCTTTCGGGTCTACTGTTCACTTTCAATCAGAAGGTGAAAATTAGATAATTAGGTCAAACTTTCTTCTAGACAAGTGTTTCCACATCTCTTATCTTTCCATTGATAGCAAAATCACTCAATTTGGTTCAGTGAGTCAAAAGATATACTTCAAACATTTTTGGACTGCTCTTGTCTAAACAGTATACTATGCACAACTTCCATCTGGAATTTAAACATCTTAGAGACTGAATTAGATTCCAATTTATTCATACCATTTGTAACCCCATGTCTCTAGTTTACCACAAACAAAAATCATCTCACTTGGATCAGTAGAGCTCCAGAAATCATCAAAATACTGAAGTATGTTCAGTGGAATAATGCCAGTTCATATTACTTAAGAACACACTAACTGTATCCGTCCCACTCTTTTTGCTCAATCTTTCTCCATTCATTTCAGATAGCTATGATTCTTGGTGGAGATGTAGATCAATTTCTTACGAATCCAATGCTCAACCTGTTTTTGTCCTCAATCGTCTTACTTTTATATCGTCTTATTTCCATTGTCTTACTTCTATCGTCTTACTTCTATCGTCTTACTTTTATCGTCTTACTTCTATCGTCTTACTTTTATCTCCATAATGTCCCCACTTATAAAGATCATAACTTTCAGCTCAGATGTCCAAAATTTTCATACTATATACTGTTGGAAAGATAAAAGAAGATCTACAACTCTCAAGAAGGCAACTTTACCAAATTCTATCTAAATTAATCCAGATTTTCTCCTGAAGTCAGAATATGAATTTTACAATCAGCTCTCAACGTCCTGCACCCAGTTCTCAATTTCATGACAACTTTTGAGATTCTTAGAGATAGAATTGAAATTTGATGTCTTCATACGAAATGTAACTATATATCTCTAGTTTAATCCAAATTAAAATCATCTCATTTGGACAACTAGAGAAAACATTGTGGCTAAAAGACCGTAGCATACTCAGTGAACATTTTCTAGATTTTCAAACTTTTAACATTTTATAACACCTAATCGCTAATAATCTTTCAAAATACTAAATTAACACTATAACCAAAATTTTAATCCCCAAGAACATAGTATTTATGAAAAAACACATAAATGCCATTTTCCCACGCAGATGATAGTAACTCATCAAATTTATTTCATAACTCCCCAACTCTAAAGGATTTATTCACTCCTTACCTGCTGAAAACTCCAAAATCTTCAAGCCCTAAACTTCACACAATTTCCATATTTCACTGAGTACAATGACCAGCTTCTGGTTTTTCTTAGGGTAGGGGACACAAATGGCAAGGTGGGTTTGATGTAGGAAAGGAAAAGCATGAAATCTCATAGAAGGTGTTTGATGGAAAACTCTGTGTATGGGAAGCAAATTTGAAGAAGATGATAAGGAAGAAGGAACTTAGACAAGACTTAACCTGTCAACTCTCAAAGAATAGTAACCTACTTCTAGCAAAAGTACAAAAGC
>JAOSBL010000210.1:14486510-14496535 GCA_027568915.1 Erythroxylum roraimae
CAAAATACTTCTGCACAATGAAGCACATATGTAATAATTTCCGTTAATATTCTAACCCCTAATTTGGGGCGTTACAAAAACCCTTATCCAACAACTCCTGCAACTGAGTCTTAAGTTCTTTAAGTTCCACAGGTGTCATCCTATATGGAGGAATAGATATAGGAGCAGTACCTGGAACAAAGTCAATTGTCAACTCCGTCTCCCTATCTGGAGGTAATCCTGGTAATTCAGTGGGAAGCACATTTAGAGAATCCCTAACAACAGGAATATCCTGAATTATCTGCTCAACTCGGGTATTTGTCAAATAGGCTAAGCAAGCCTCAAATCTACTTCGAATTAGTCTAAGAGCACTCATTGATGAAATTAACCTGGCTAGCACTACTTGACTAACACCTCGAAATATAACCCTTGGTTGATTAGGAGATTCAAGGATGACTTCTTTAGTATAGTAGTTCATCACAGCCCTATAAGCAGTAAGCCAGTCCATACCTAAAATAAGATCTATCTCTTTTAACTGAAATATTATCAAATTGGCTTCCAACTCTGCCTGATCAACTCAAATAATGCACCCTTTACATACTTCCCTAATCACTGTAGTACTACATACTAGAGTACTCACTTCTAAGCCAAATTTCAACATCTCTCTCTCATAATGCAGTTTAGATGCTATATGTGAAGTAATGAATGAATGTGTAGATCCTGGATCTAAGAATGCAAATGCCTCAAATTGAAAGACATGTAACACACCCGCAACGACATCTGGAGAATTTTGTGCCTCCTGTCTAGTGATAGCAAAGATCCTAGCCTGGGATTATGGTTGGTTACTTCACACCTTAGTCTCACAGGACCTGCTGAACTTGTTCTACCCTTACCTCTGTCTCTTTGTCCTGCTCCACTAACTATACTTTGCTGTACAATCGTCTCAATCACTGATCCTCCTCTCACTCCAGACTGTGCTCCCAAAGTTGCGGTACAGTCTCTAATATGATGCTTAAAAGAGCCACAAAGTAAACAAGCTACCGATATCTTCCAACACTCTCCACCATGTTTCTTTCCGCAATGCTCACAACTAGGCATCTGTTGTGTTTTCCCTCCAGATACTTGACCTTTACCACTACCAGCATGAACAAAACCACCTCTCAGTCTAAACCCTGACTGTCTCGATCTCAGTTGTGATCGTGACAATCTATTCTGGCGTTTACTAAATCTTCTGCCAAAATCAACTTGAGACTTACCATGCCTCTTAATTTTAAACTCCTGCTTATACTCTCCTTGTCCATCCTTCAGTAACTATTCAATTCGAATCGCAGCAGCTCTCAACTCAGTAAAACTACTCAAATTAGTAATAGCCAACCTCGTTTTGATCTTCATATTCAATCCATCTTTAAATTGCCTACACTTATCTTCCTCCGTTGGAATTAAAGCAGTAGCATACCCTATTAATTCATTAAATTACACCTCAAACTCGGCTATAGTAAGACTTCTCTGTTTTAGATCTAAGAATTCCTTCATCTTTCTATCCAAGTAGATCTTTGGCATGTAGTTCTCCTTAAAAACCCTAAGAAAATCTTCCCATGTCAATCTACATGGTCGGGTGGAATTGCCGGGAACAGTCTTCCACCACTGATAAGTTGGACCTTGGAGTAGTGAGACTGCGTAAACCTTTCATTAGACTCGCAGTTCATTTGATCAAATACCCACTCCTTTTTTTCCAACGAACCTTTTCTCAGTAGGCCTGTACTTCCATAAAAGTTTGTAGGCCCCTGCTTCCTAAGTTTGTCATACCTCTTTTCACTACTCTCAAGAATTTTCTAAGGCATTTGTTCAAACTGGGGTACTGGGGACTCTCTATTGGCTCCTATGGACTCAAGGTCAGCTGATTCTACGACTCAATCTCCTATAGCGGATGACCTATAACAAACAATAATTGTGATCAATTTACGAGTCTCTCACTATATGTCATATTTAAAATGCTTATATATGTCCTTATAGATGCTAAACCATGCTCTGATACCAAAATTGTAACATATCACTTCCATAAAGGATATGCCTAAACATCCAAAGGATGTTCGAGAATATACCCTACGAGAATGGCAAGTTAGAACAATCACTTTAACTAACTAAGGCATCACACAAATCACAAGCATTCATAATGATCAAATTTTCCCATTTCATTCATAAACGTAAGCTTACATTGTTACATTACAATCCACAATCCATATATATACATTACATAACATTTGAGAGTTTACTATTCCATACAAAATATACAACATGAAATGGGATGCTAACTGAAAACATTCTAAACTAGACTTCTCAAATTTTAGCTAACTAGACCTTTAAGCCATTCTTGTTCTCAAAATGACAGTACTAGAATTCTAATTGGTTTCTTTAGAAGTTAGAACTCCCTTGTACCTGAAAGTTCAATGTTACAATTTTGATGAGTTTGTTAACTCAGTGAGTGAATCATCATCGATGTACTCACTCAATCAGAACACAAATGCAAGTATATAACCCAATTCAAGGAATATAACACATCATTCATTATTAAAACCCACATCATATTTTGTCATATATCACCAAGTACAACATGTATACAAACATTTCATATCACCATTTCAGAACTGTCCAATAATTCATCTTAATCATTCGTATGATATATGTAAAGTTATATATGTAAATGCACACGTGACTCCATTTTCATTTTTACTTTGTTGTGACTCATTTTCATTTTTACTTTGTTGTGACCGAGCACCTATGTACTGTCTCGTATCAGTTGCGGAGCTTATTACATTTACTGTCCTGTACCTATTGTGGATACCGTACTCATTATTAACTGAGCCTGTGGCTCTTTGTGCACAATTTCGGAGCTTAAAGCTCTTTTTAATATTGGTCACTTTAGTCACAACTCCTTTATCTGATCATGGATATCAATGTAATAGGATGCATCAATTCACATATTATGCTATCAATACTTTTCATTCAATGTGCTCATATCATTTATCACATTCTTCGAATCTGAGTTTGGCATTCAATATTCAGTTGCATACACATTCCATATTACACATGCAATTTAAAAGCACTTCTAATAAATTCCTGAATATCAAACTCCTTAGACCAACAATGTTTGGAATTATCACAATCACATAAGTAACAATTCAATAACTGAAATTTAAACAAAAAAAAATCAATCATAGTGAGAAACATCTAGGTTAACTCACAGTATGCTCCAGAAAAGCTATTGCCTTGATGATCCGACAATGTCTGGATGTTTGCAATCAACTTGTGCTTCTTTATTCATGCAATACACACATATTCTATACATTACTAAGTTGATCGATCATATGAGTTATTCAATCATGCACATGTATATGTGTCATGTTCAATGCATGCTCAATTGACTTTCCTGGGTATGTATCCTTATTCATAAATCTTGACAATTCAAACATTATATTTTGTATACTACCATTTTACAATTAGGTTTATACTTTTCAGTTAGCTTGATTCACTTCAAATTTATCAACCATACTTTACACTTATCCTTGAACAATTTCATAATCAAAAAGCCTCTTATAACACACACACAATTGTTACTTTAAATCTGAAATTTTAGCAAGCTAGATCTATACATTCACCAAACTTTTTCCAGTAATATGTATTTATACATTTACCCAATTCTCATTCATAATTATCTCAAGTTCTTCAATGCTCATTCATCCATATCTTATACACATTACTCATGTCCTTAAGATCATGTTTGCATTAAAAGAACTCATTTATTCCTTAAACAAATCTTAATTTCTATATTTGAACTCAACCACATCAAAACAGTCCATTCTTTAGGTTATGACATCAATTAACTAAATAAACTTATCAAGCTCTTAACCAATTAATCAAGCAACAATCTAAGATCATTCTTAGCCTTAATCAAGTCCAAATATACCAATTTAGAGTGAAATTTCTTAGCTGGTTCAACATGTACACAAGGCTGAAATTAAAATTTCAGAATTTGTCATCAACATCACTGATGTGTGTAACTTTACTACCTTCAATACTTCATGAATTTTACAAGCTTAGAGACATCACTAACACCTGAAATTTTCCAGATTTCATGTCCATTAAGGTTACCTCATTTCAGGTTAATTTAACTTCCATATTGGTTACACTAAGGCTTACAAAATTCTGCTTACTTGTGTCATTAACAGTCACATTTTACAAACACACCTACAGCTCTAATTTTTCATATTCAAGAACACTTCAATAAAACCTATAGTTACCATGAATTCACCTTCATATATACTTCAAATCTCAACCTAAATCATCCATTTAACAGTCTATAACCTACTGTTTTCATGCATCAGTAACAAAACAGAAAAGTAACCAATTCATCCATCACATTCCAGCACAACATCATCATCAATGCCACATGCATTCCATCCCAATTCAGTCATCATAAAATTTCTATTTCAACATGCCATAAAGATTAGAATTTCACTTACTTATTTAACTTAAGTTCCACCTTAAAGATCAAGCTAACTTAGCTCTCTATGCATGCAGAATCATCCAAGTAAAAGATGGAAGTAAAATGATTTCAGCAAAGGAAAAATAATGATAGCATATTATAACTATCTTTGAGCATATTTTTGTATGGATCATGAAGTGAGTATGAATGAAATTGAAGCAAAATTTAGAAGCTGTGAGGGTGTGTGAGTGTTTCAGCGGTGAGAGTAAAATAAAGAAGAAGAATGAACACATCAGAAACTATCCCTATAGTAGCTTAACTCGTTAGGTGCTAGGTGTCATTATTATACGATGGCATTTGTCACCTATGCATGTAAGTCACCTGTCCTCTCCATAAGCTTCCATTTGAGTCACTTGTCCTCTCTATAAGCTTCCATTTGTCACAATTATAATAGGTCATTTATCACCAAATCAATGTTGCCATTTGTTATTGAATTTCCTATGCCATTTGTCACTTAATTTTCCATGTCAAATGTCACTCATTTTATAAGCCATATAGGCTTAGTCATCCTAAATTTTCATGTATCTTGACATTTTTCCTAGATTAAATGTACATTTTAACTCATCAAATTTTCAATTGTAACAATTAATTCCAAATTTACTACTTGTAATCCATCAAGCCAAAATTCAAGTGATAAGCAATACACAATCAAATCATAATCATTTTAAACCTTTCAAACCCTAGAATTTGTCAATTGAGTGCAATTTTTCTAAATCAACATTTATGTGTATATATATGCTAATGTTATGTATATGAATAAAATCATATCCCAAATGTACCAATTCTTTCTAATATACTGCAATTCATATAACTATCACTCTAATCCCTTAATAGGTTAAGAAGCCGACTATTACAACTTCAAGGTATGTCTTGGAAGTGAGGTGAAATTGCTAAACAAATGTTTTAAATGATTATATTATTTCTTATTGATTTATGTTTCTTTTTGTAAATGATAATATTATTATGTTTTCAAGAATTATAATATGATGGACATCTTTATTGATTAGAATGAATTAATATAATTTTCTAATTTATATAATTTTATTATATTCAATTAATATGTAATTTTTAATTATATTTAATTTGCACATATATTTTCATTTTAGCTATAATGATAATTAATTAATTTAAAAAATATAATGTATTATATTATAATTATTAACATAAGAGTATAATTACAAAGTAGAAACAGGATGATAAAATCAAACATGTTTTTGTTTTTAGTTTTTTATTATAGATCTTAACCAAACAGGTTTTTATTTTCAGTTTTTATATTACAAATCTTAACCAAACATGTTTTTATTTTTTAGGGAAAAAAGAAACTAAAAACATAAACCAAAAACTAAAAATCGAAAACCACAACAAAAAAAAAGAAGTGAAATCAAACGATCCCCTATGTTTCTCTTTCAAATGAAAAAAAAAACTTATTTAGTTGTTAATATCTAATAATTACAAATAATATAAAAATTAAAGATTATTATTTTTATAAATAAATAAATTATATAAATAAATAATTTATTATATAATATTTGTCAAAAATTATCAGTTAAAATTATTATATTTTATTAAAATAAATAATTAAATTTTATTTATGAATTCATATTTAATATATTTAATTTTATTTAATACTTATAAATTTTGATGATATTTGAGTTTAAATTATATTTATTAATAATCATTACAATAAAGTTATTATATTTTAAATTTTAAAATAATTTATTAAATTTAAATTACTCATAATTATTATTGAAAATAATATTAAATAATTAAAAAATATTTAGTTGATAGTAAATTATATTATAAAATATAAACAAAAATTAAAATTTTATTTTATATAATTTTTGGAATTTATAAAAACGAAAAGAAACTAAAACTAAAATTAAAAATCATAAATCATAAATTAAGTATACTTTTTTTGAATTTTGATAATAAAATAAGAAAATAGAAAAACATAAATAAAACCAAACTGATATATAATTCCTAATCAAAAGAGGGGCCACCAAACAAACAAACACCTGTCATGCTGTTACCTTGTGTGTAATCTAATTCTAAATCCAAGTCTAAATCCAGCAGCAGATTAATACAACTTTTGAGGAGGGGAGTAATCGCGCTGTGCTTCTATCCATGGCATCTCATAGTCGTAGTACGACTATTTCTCTGTCCGTTCTCGCTTATTGTCTATTCTTGTTCAGTCCCTTGCCTACGGCTTCTCAAAACTTCCTTACTGAATCGTCCAAGGTCTCAGTGGGACTATACTACGAGTCCCTATGCTCATACAGTGCCAATTTCATAGTGAATTATCTCGTCGACATATTTAAAGACAATGGCGATCTGCTATCCGCCATCGATCTCCACCTCTCTCCTTGGGGCAATGCCAGGGTCAGAGGCAACGACACTTTCGTTTGCCAGGTACCCCTTTCAACTCCTCTTTTAGGCTTTCAATTTTTGTTTTCATTTGCTAGTTAGCTTCTATTCACTGATTGTGGACGATGAGTAAAATACGGTAAAAGGATGAACAGTTAGCACATAGGAATTATATTTGGCGGCTCATAACCTTGTTTGTTTGCAATTGCAGCATGGTCCATGGGAGTGCTTCTTAAACACTGTGGAAGCTTGTGCAATTTATGTTTGGCCTAAGTTGGTGAGATTTTGCTTCAAATATTACACTCTTATTTTACATATACTTTTTGTTTTGGTTCTGGAGACTACAGTAAAATGCCTGTATATTTGATGTGATCTTTATGGTTGCAGGAAGATCATTTTCCTTTCATCTATTGCGTTGAGGATTTGGTTTACAATCGGAAATACACAGAATGGGAAACTTGTTTCCAGAAATTGAATTTAGATACAGAATTTATTACCAAGTGCTACAAAAGCGAACATGGAAAAGAGGTTAAGTTCAATACTAGTTCGTTTAAAAAATTAACCTGTGTGTTAACAATTGCTGCATTTCATTCAGGATTTAATTAGTTAAATATATAATTTGAATCGACTTAGCATTCCATCCTGTTTGTGGATTGTAACTTGAGTGCAATAATTGCACTTATGATTTACCTAAATTTAATAACAAAGCTACTTTCCTTTGCCTGAATCAATGGTGAGAAGTGGAGGAAGTTGTTTCATTTTCGGTTACTTTGTAAGGATCATTATAAGTGCTATGTACTAGAGGCAAACCACTGGGACTTGATGAAGTAGGAGAAATCCAGGAGGCCATCGTTATGACAGACTATCATGTTGTGAAGCATTATACCAATTGCTGATCTCAAATATGGTTGATCGCTTACAATGATGAGATAATGAGGACAGCTCTTATATGAACAATGAGGAGCAAGGGAAGTGGAGGAATAAAAGGATAGGAAAACATTTGGAGAAATATATTTGTATGAGTAGATGCAATTAACCCCATCCCATGTTCCTGTTTGATGAGACTGGCATCCTGAACAACATCTCTTTGGCATATTCTGAAAAAATCTTATCTCTTGGGGTTATAGTACTTCTCAGAAGAATAGCTTGCATTATGTAACAGTATGAGTAACCTTATTACAATCCTTACAAGTTCACTGAGGATCAAAGAAGTTACACTTATGAATTGTTTAAACCCTGAGAGAAGAGGTTGCACTTACTGGACTTCTTTTGGTTTCATGTCTGCCCTATTCTGAAATAAAAAGCTTTGATGTATCTTGGTGGATTTACCATGGCATACTTAGATATTATGCTACACAATTATGAATTTTAATTCTTTAGTTTACTCCATTTATCATGAGCCATTTTAAGATTGATTTCCTTGCAGCTTGAGTTGAGATATGCTGCTGAAACAAATTCTCTTCAGCCTCCTCATAAGTATGTGCCGTGGGTGGTGGTGGATGGCGAGCCTCTATATGAGGTGTTTCTCTTCATCTGTTCATTCTCCCAAATAGTTGTTGGTTTTATAGTTTCTAGTATTGGATCTAAGGTGAAGTGTAATCATCATAAAATTCATGTCACAGATGGTGTGTGTCACAAGTCATTGTTGTGCTGTTCTTAGTTAAGCCTTTGGAATAGTAATTGACCATCTTGTCACCAATTTTTGTTCCTGTAGGACTACGAAAACTTTGTAACATATATATGCAATGCTTATAAGGGGACTGGTCCACCTAAAGCTTGCAACGACCTTTCTCGTTATACCATCCAAAGGAGGAACGCAGGGGTAGCTGGTCAAGTTTGCTATAAGGAGCTAATAATGTCAGATATAACAGAAATGATAGGATCGACAATGACATGGTGGATGCAACGTATAGTAGGGTTTGCCTCATTTTAGAGGATTCTCAGTGCTTAGATGTTAATAAAATTGTTGTTTGCTGCAGTGGTGTACTTCATAACACTCTCATAACTAATAAACTTATTGTTTCGACTGGTGGTGTGTTTGTAGTTGTAAAAGCATTTAGATGATTACCAAACGGTCATATAATTATATATTGTGTGTAGTTGTTATAGTGCATGAATATGGCTGGAGTAATAAGGGTAGTTTTTTAATTTCAGAAAGAATTGCCGGTAGTAGTTTCACCCTTCTGATGAAATCGGCTTTGGCGTATTTCGTTGATAAATTTTGACATACGATGATATCTGCTAAGAGCATCTGAACAAGAAGTTAAGTTATGAGTATATTTCAATTAAAATACAAAGGCAAAGTTAAGAAATGTCGATATGTCCGAGTGGTTAAGGAGACAGACTCGAAATCTGTTGGGCTTTGCCTGCGCAGGTTCGAATCCTGCTGTCGACGATTGTGTTTTCACATGTTTTTTTGCTCCTGTCTCGGGTTACAAAAATCCCGGGAATATTTGCAAGTTTAGAAGCTCTGAATGCCGTCGTCATTGTAAGTTGGGGCTGATTGATATAATTCCATCTCCAAATTGCATTAGCTGACCCTTCAAGTGTAAAAGAAAGTTCCTAAAATTTATAATCTAGCGAACAAAATTCTTCTCTTTTGGTTGCATAAAATGGAAATGAGAAAGTATTTGACTGCACATTTAATAATAAACATTCCCTACTTCAATTTTTTTAAGCATTTAAGAGGTCTCATTAGAGCTAAAGTTTAGCAAAATTCTAACTAAATTACTTCTAGAACTATTTTTAGTGTCTAAAAGCAACTCTGTATCAAATATCATGTTTTACGATTGTTTGGTTGAAGTAGCTCCACAAAATGGCTTTAAGAAAGCATTTCATTATAAACAACATTTCTTTATTGAAAAATGAATGAATTATAATGGTAAGCTTTAAGTTTATAACAAGAGTAACAAACAACCTAGGGAAAATGTTGGCCCCTGAATTTTTTTTATTTGAATAAGCATGATTAGATTAATTTTTGAGGTCTTGCAAGATATATATATGTTGGAATTATTTAGCATGTTAATAGTAATGGGATTATGTGACATGGGTGTAGTGAATTGAGTTAAAATGATAAGTTACATAAGGGGGCATTATGGGAAGATCACTTAAGCATTTAAGTTGCAAGGCTAATAAGTAA
>JAOSBL010000210.1:14540502-14562303 GCA_027568915.1 Erythroxylum roraimae
GGGGGAGGGATCATTCTTCTTTTTTTCTGGAAATATAACTATTGTATTGGCCTAGAAGCTATACTTCTAGGAGGTATTCTACTGCTGTACCTACTGAGTACGTAAATAATACAATCTCTGCTGCTATTTCCTATCAATTGGTGCTTTCATTGAGAGGCGAAGTGGGTAGAGATTGTATGCACACTAGAATGGAAGCTAGAGTATCCGCAGTAGAGGCGTCTCTCCGGAGGCAAGAATCATCCCTCTCAGCTCAAGAGGGAATGGTTAAATCGCATGACACCACTTTAAAGGATCTTCGATCGCAGCTGGGCTCTTTAATGGCCAATGTGGAGATGCTTGCCAAATCTCAAACATTGCTACAGTCGGAGCTGAGGGATGGGTTTCAATCTTTGTTGACCAGAAACCCACAGAAACAGGTGGTGGGTGGTGAAGGAGAAGAACCACCGGCGTCCCACCATGCGTCCTCTTCTGCTGGTGGCAACAAACCCGCACACCACTCTTCGGTTTCCGCCGGCAACAACAGAACCGCAGGTGGACCGCAAGGAGCTAGGTACCACCGACAAGGAGATCACGTGTCTTCGGCGGCTACTGAACGTGCATGGGAGGAATATAGGAATGTCGCATGTAGGGTCGACCTCCCAGCTTTCCACGGGGATGACCCATTCGCTTGGGTCACAAGAGCTGAGTCGTATTTTATGATCCATCAAACCCCTCCTGAACTTCGTTTACCCGTGGTTCAGATTTGTATGGAGGGTTCGACGCTCTACTGGTTCATGACTTTACGTGAGTTGGACCCATGTATGACTTGGGAGAGGTTCAAGCACTCATTGTTCGATCGTTATGGGGGCAAGGATGAAGGAGACCTGATCGAACAATTAAAATCAGTATTCCAGTGAGGTTCAGAAGACGGATACATTGATGAGTTTGAAAGGGTAGCGTCACAAATAGGCCATTTTCCAGAAGAATGGTACATGAGCTATTTTTTGGGCGGTCTACGTGAGGAAATAAGAAACAGAGTCAGAACCCACGATCCTCCCACTCGGGCTAGGCTTATTTCTATCGCAAGGAAGGTCGAAAGGGAATTAGTGGGTGAGGGAGTGATTTGGCCAAGAGAAGGAAAGATAAAGCCCTGAGGTTTTCACTCGAGTTTTGGGTCCCGACTAGGAAATTTCAACACTCACCGTCCAGTTCAGCCTTTCCATGCAGCTGAAAATACTAAGAATGAAGTAAAGGAATTACCCAACAAGAATCGAGGCACTACTACTGAGGGTCACCGACCAGGGAACTCAAATTGGAAGGGAACTCGAAATCTGACTTACAATTAGCTTATGGAGAGAAGGACCAAAGGATTATGTTTTAAATGTGGGTAGACTTTCGGTCGACTCCACCGCTGTCCAGATAAAGAATACAGGCTAATAATTTGGGAGGGTAGTGGATAAAAGACTGTTGAAGATGTTTCGAAATTATAAAAGACGTTACTAGTATCAAAATACCCATGTTCTGGTTAGTTTTGAAATAAAACAAGACTAGAACTCCATTCAGAACAAAGAGGCGAGCTGACCCATCAAACTGTCATCGCTAGTGGTCGCCAAATGACGGCTCGTGGTATTTTCCAGCATCACTGCTGGTACTCTAGTGGTCGCCAACACCTAGTTGCTTATGTGGATTTGGTTTTTTGGTTTTGGCAAGTGGAGTTAAGTGTTTTGAATAGGTTAGAACTGTTAGGGTTTTACAGTAAAGAGGGTTTTGGAAACTAGCTAGGCTCTGATACCATGTGAAATTCAGAGAATGGTTAACTGAGGGCTTGATTCTAACCTAAGACCCTTGTAGCCTTTATTTTGAACTAATTACATAAGGAAAAGATTTAGGAACAAAGAGGAAATCACACAATAAAGAGGACATCATACTCTCCCTAATATAGATATTTCCAAACATCTGATATAGATATTTCCTAACAAGTCAATACTAGAGCACTTTATCTTGTGAGCATGAACTATGTTGCTCTCTATGTTAAAGTAGTGAGCTTAAAACAAAACATTGTAGTAGGGAATAGACAATTTAATAGGACAATGAATCCTCAAAATCATATTGATGAATAGATTATTACCTTCTCTCCTTCTCGATTTGGGTCCAGAAGAGGTTTTTGCTCATAAGTCGGCAAAGCAAGGGCATCATTCCAAATTTTTCTCCATAAGTTTCCATGCTCTGACATTCGTTTAGACAATTGACCTCGAGGAGGCCAATTATCCTTCAAACCTCTAAGTGTTGAGGCTTTTGATGATCCACTTTCTTCGATCTCGTTATTCTCCCAATCGCCAGGGGAATGCCACCTAATAAAATCTTCAAAGACAGCGTCCGGATTTGCTGCTTTGAATGCTGACATATCTGATTTTTGAATATCATAAACTCAATATAACGAGAGGGAACTTAACTTTATACTTATTTAAAATATTTGAAATGAATCAACATGGACTAATGATGAAATACTCAATTATGGCTGTAAAAGTTTCCCCCAAATTCCCATGTAGATGAGTCACCATTTTCCTTTTTCACTTTCCTAGAAAGTTTAATAATTTTCTGATAGTTGCTGAACCAAACACATAATCTAAAGCTTGAGTATTACCTGATGATAAGATATCTCTCTCCAACTGAGCAGAGAAGTTCTGCAATATATTGTAGAAAATTGCCTTAGTTGTACTGTTAACACTGTGTCTATGGAAGCAGAACAAGCAGAGAACTGCAGGCATATGAAAAACCTTTTCAAGATTTAAAAATCAACTTTTATATTTAAACTGCTCCTTAAATATATCTGGACAGTGAAACCTTAGCAGCTAGAAGTCAGTTCCCAAGTGCTAAGCAACCATGCTTGCAATCTGATTGAATAACCTTTGAAGAATGCATTGAGGTGTGTTACGTTGGCTCTAGTAAACAATTTATAAACAAGGATTTGAGCTTACAAATGAATCACCAAATGCTTCAACAGCCTGCAACCGCTCTTCATGCATGTCTTCTGTCATAAGTGGTGGTTCCTATCAGAGTTCACAGAAAAATATCTGACTATTGGTAGACTTTATAGGAGAAAAAAAAGGTATAAAGTTTTTAAGTGGCTGAACTAAGAAAAACCTGTGTAAATGGTGCATGCATGCTTTGATATGACTTTAGAAGCATCATTGACCCTACCACCCCAGATGAGCCCCTCCTACCATGATCTGGAGAACTTAGATTAGGAGAAACCACGTGATCAGGCTTTGTACTAGATCTTGATACCATTTTCTGAGACCTAGAATCATCCTGCATCACGGGGCTGCATCAAAGGCAGTAAGGTTATGCTCAAGTCAGATTAAATAAAAGATTAACACAAACTAAATGGTTCTGATAGAAAAAAGGATGTAAAGTTGCATATTTAGATAAAATTTTATCCAAAATCCATTATAATGACAATAAAATGTATAGCATTCTACCAATTCAAAATGAGCCGAATTAAGGTATTGATTAAACAACAAAAGATCAATTCTTAGTGAAAGTTGAAGAAATACCCTTTTTTTGCTTTGAGCACTACCATACTTAAAGCACAACAACAAAAAAGAAAAGATCACCAGTCGCTTGCATGAATCAAAAGTAAAACATTAGTGGTGAGGATGGCAAAGGATAAATAATACTTAAATTTTGCAAATATTCACAATTAGCATGAAACCAAAGCTTATCACGATTCAATTCAAAAAAAAAAAATTAATAAGTATCTACAGGCACATTCTATCCGATACTTTTAAATAGTTAAGGGGCATGAGTGTATGTGGATTGATTCCCAAACAATAGACAAACTTGCAAATTACATGAAAAGCAAAAAAAAATCACAATTTTACTTTTAAGCATAATTAGGGACGTGGGTTAGGAATATGAGATTTATGGAATAATTTTTTATTTTGGTCATATATTAGAAGACAATTAAATCTCTGAAATAATCTTCTTAACTGGCAAACATTTGAACAGTAGTAACAACAGTTAGACACCAAGAAAAACAACCAGTTCGTGAATTGTATTATTATAGGCTTAGTTGAAGCTAAATCTGGAAAATAAAAGCTTGAAAGGTTTATTTTTGTAAATATAATTGAACCATCTGAATGCTGCCCTTTATATACCAACCATAAAGTTGACAAATTTCTTGCAAAGGTTATGTGATTTGGCTGGTTTAGGTGAGAAAAGGATATGATAGTTGCAATTTCATCAGACTTCAATGACAGTATAATAGTTTTAAACTCTTGAGATAATTTTTAAAAATTAGAATTAAAGTCAGCCACTTGTGTAGAAAATAAAGGAACTCTCACTTGCTTAGTTCACCTGTCTCCAATCACATAAGACTCTTCACCAAGTACTTGTGAATCAGTTATCACATCCCGAGCCACTCCACCGTCCTTCATATTTCATTTGACAAGTCTTAATTTAAAGAATTAAAAGGCAACTTGAAACCATCAAACTTAACACAAGCAATAGAAACAAAAATAGAAGCAATGTAAGCCAAGAGAAACCTTTGTTTGAGAATCAGTATGGTCATTGCTTCCTATACAATCTTGAAATTCTTCATTCAGTTCAATCTTCTTCTCAATGCATATGGCAAGCTGAACAGAAAGATAACAGTTGTAATGAACGAGCTTTGACTATTCTAAGCAAACTGAATTTTTAGTTTGCCTTAACAACATGGGATACTACAAGTAATAACTTATTTCTATGCAGAAGCTAAAAATTCTGATTCCAATAAAGAATATTCAAACATTGAAAGAAGTCAAAACTTATTTATCAAAGAATTGATTTCCTAAAAATAGACTATTCAGAAAAATGATGTGCATGTCCACATGACAGTTCAAGAAAAACAAAGAAGACTAAGAAGGTGGTTTTGCAGCTTCTACAAGCATATCAACCTTTACGGGTTCAAGTTTCAAGCTTACACATTTAAGATAAGTTAATATCATAGTTAAATGCATCAAGAACCCCAAGGCATGAGTTCCTTTCTTAACATTCCTATTGTTTGACAATTTGAAAAGAGCAATTTTTCAATGTAGTTAACATTGCAACACAGAGAAATAAAACTATAGTACTAAATATTAAATCCCACAACCGATGATCTTAATCCCCCAATTGCTCTTTGCAAAGGTAAATGCCAGTGCACTTATCATATTTCCTCATTTGTTTCTTATTATCATTTGTCTTCCTCTTCTTGTTCTTTTGTTGCCTTTGTTCATGAAACTTTATCCCATCTTAGCTAGCGTGATACTATGATAGAAGAGATAAATATTTAGATGTTAATGGCACATGGGATCTAGTGAAAATAAATGTAGAAAAAAAAGGATACTAAATATAAATAGGTGTTCGTAGTCAAAACCAATTTTGATGGATGGCTCAACTTAAAGCATGACTAGTAGCAAAAGGCTATGCTCAAACTTATGATGTGTCTAATACTCTCTCTCCTATTTCCAGGAAGAAAGAAGTGATCATTTTTCTTATTTTGCACAACAAGTGCCTTTGAATATACACACAAGTCCTAGTTTAATTTAGGTAACTAAAATATTTCCTATTTACAGCAATATCCCCTATTTACAACAATTTCCTAAAGCAAATATCCATGATATCCTCTTGTTTCCTATTTCTCCTAAATCACTGTTCTGATTTTCATCACTCCCCCTCAAGCTGATAGGTGCATAGATGTCTTGCATTCCCAGCTTGCTTATAACATCTTGAAATTGTGCATTTGCCAACCCCTTAGTCAATACATTTGCCATCTGTTTGGCAGTGGGAACGTATGGGATGCAAATAAGCCCACTTTCCATGTTTTCTTTTTTAAATGAAGTGCTTATCAATCTCAATGTGTTTAGTTCTGTCAAGTTGTACTGGGTTGTGAGCAATACTAATAGCCGACTTATTATCACAATAGAGCTTCATAGGTCCTTGCCACCTAACTTTCAAATCATTCAGGATGTTACGAATCCACAAGAGCTCACATATACCGTGAGCCATAGCTCTAAACTCTACCTCAGCACTTGATCCAGCCACAACTGATTGCTTCTTACTTCTCCAAGTGATAAGATTGCCCAAAAACATAGTGTAGTACCCAATGGTTGACCTTCTATAAATGCTTGAACCTGCCCAATCTGCATTCGTATAAGCTTCAACTGTTTTATTGTCATTTTTCTTAAACATAATCTCTCTGCCAGGGGTAGTTTTAAGGTACCTCAATACCCTATACACTGCTTGAAGATGGACATTTTTAGGGTCATACATGAACTGACTAATTACACTTACTGCATATGCTATGTCAGGCCTAGTATGTGACAAATAAATTAGTCTTCCCACTAGTCTTTGATACCTCCCCCTGTCAACAAGTTCATCATCTTTGACCTCGCTTAGTCTATGATTCTGTTCTATAGGTGTATCAATCGGTTTTCACCACATCATTCCAGTTTCTTCTAGAAGATCTAGAATATACTTGCGTTGAGATAGAAAAATTCCCTCTTTCGAACGAGCGACTTCTATGCCCAAAAAATATTTCAACTTCCCCAAATCTTTGATTTCAAACTCTTAGTCTTTGATGCCTGCTGTAACTTCTTATACAAAATTATCACAAAGATACTAGCTAATAGACTAAGAGCCAGCCCGGGGAAGTTAATCAACTCATAACAAAATGCATTCATTAAGGGGAAATCATGGGAACCAATATCCTAATCTGTCAGGAATTGCTAAAGGGGTATAATGCTAAGAGCAGAATGAGGAATCGCACCATAAAGATGGATCTTGCCAAGGGTTATGACTCAATCAACTGGGGCTTCCTATTTAATACATTGGAAGCTATAGGTTATCCTCCTCCACGGTTCAGAAAATGGGTAGAGGAATGTTTAACCATTGCTTCTATGGCAATACTAGTGGATGGGGAACCTACAAACCTGATCAAAGCAAGGAGGGGCTTAAGGCAAGGGGACCCTTTATCTCCTTACCTATTTGTAATTTTCATGGAGGCTTTGCAAAGGTATGAAGATCACACACCTAGCTTTTGCAGATGACTTGGTATTGCTTTGCAAAGCCGAGAAAAAAATCAATTGATCCAATCTTGCGAGTGATGGAGGAGTTCCAAGAGATCTCAGGCCTTCAATATAACCCACTGAAGAGCTGTTTCTACTTATCGTGTAACTCAAGTAGAGAAGTAGCCTCTAAAGCTATTGAGATGGGATTAAAACAAGGGAACCTACCCTTTAGATATTTGGGGTACCTATATCCCAAAGAAGAGTTAGTGCAGTCAATTGCAAACCTTTGCTAGACTCAATCCATGGAAGAATCAACAAATGGAGCAATAGATTCCTTAGTTATGGAGCAGGCTACAGCTTATTCAGACAATACTGAGCAACCTTACTAATTATTGGAATAACCATCTAGCAGTTCCCAAAAGTATACTCAAGGAAATTGATAAGAGACTTAGAGAATTCCTATGGAATGGCTCAAACCAAGGTAGAAGCAAAGCGAAGATTAATTGGAGTAAAATATACAAACCTAAGCAACAAGGGGGTCTAGGCATCCATTCTACATGGATGATTCACAAGGTGAGTAGAGCACGGAATTTGTGATGGTTGTTTTACAAAAGAGAGGATCTATCGGTGAAATGGGTACACAATGTTTTCATAAAGAATAAGAGTATTTGGTATCAAAGTCAAGGCAGGAAACGTCAGGGACCCTAAAGGAAATCCTAGCTACAAGGCCATGGATACAACAACAGATATACCATAGAATTGGAAAACGGAGAAAGCATGTCCTTTTGGTATGAAAATTGGCATTGTAAAGGGCCCCCTATATCAAGTAGATGAGGTTCAACCCTTGAAATTGGTGGTGAGACTAGAAACTAAAGTGAGAGAATTAATTACAAATAATCAATGGAGATGGCAATTCCATAACAATAGAAGTGCTAGCTTCATAATCGAAGAATTGCCTAGATGCCAAGAGGGAGAACAAAATGAAATTCAGAAGCTAGTCAATAAATCGAGGCAATTCAGCATTAAAGCATGCAAAATACTTTTGCAGATTCCGCAAAACACAAGGTTGGAGTGGGCAAAGCTAGTATGGGACAATGACATCCATCCAGCTCATTCATTTATCTTATGGATGGGAATCAATGGAGGGTTGCTTACGAGGGACAGGATCAATTTCTCCATAAGCACATTGCAATGTGAGTTATGTAGTACAAAAATGGAAAATCTAGAGCATCTTATGATTAGTTGCAATTATACCAAGCAAGTATGGGAGCGGATGCAGGTTATTCTCAACTTGGTCAAATCAATGGACTCTTGGAATGAAACTATTACTTGGTTAGGGAACCTTAGAGTGCATAACGCAGTTGATCTTAAAGCAATTATGTTAAGTTGGGCAACTTTGGTGTACTAAATTTGAAAGGAGTGAAATTGTAGAATTTTTAGACAATAAAGCCGAAGCATTGAAATGGTTTTTCAGGACATTTTCCTCCATTGCAGATTGGCCATGTTAGCAAGAGGAATAGATGTAAATCTCTCAAGTAGTATGATGGGACGACGGGGATTGGAGTAATACTGGTTTACGTGGTCTCAAAAGTACCCTTTAGATAACAAGATGTAGACGATTATTAGGAACCACTACTCGTAATCTAGACTTTTTGGATTATCCTTGACCTTTTGCATTCAAGCTGTAATTATCTCTAATCAATGAAATCTTTAATTTCCAAAAAAAAAATTTAGTAAACCAACCACTAGCCCTTTTGCCAGCCCATTATCCTCATTAAAAAGAAAAACAACACTAGCATATATGTATCGATTATAGAAACCTAAACCAAATCACCATTCTGGACAAATACCCAATTCCAAACATCGATGAGCTTCTAACTACCCGATGCCTCTTTCTTCTTCAAACTTGATTTATGTTTATCACCAAATACGCATCAATCCTGTACACATCCACAAAATTGTTTTCCGCAGCCACTCAGGCCATTATGAATTCGCCATAATGCCCTTTGGCCTCACTAATGCTCCATTCACCTTCAATCAACAATAAATGATCTATTCTGGCCATACATATGAAAATTTATCCTCATACTCTTTAACTACATCTTAGAATACAACCGGTCTTTCAGGCAACACCTTAATCATCTACAGCTTACCCTTAAACTTCTCCAATATAACCACTACTATGCTAAGGCATCGATACCGACTAATGTGAAGGAGTTACAAGGTTTTTTGGGATTCATAGGCTACTACTATAGGTTTGTGGAGAATTACGGAATGATAGCTCGTCCACTTATTGAATTCACTAAGAAGAATGATTTTCACTGGTCTCCTACAACTTAAGTAGGCTTTGACCACAATACCGATCCTCCGACTACTAGATTTCACTCAACCATTCATATAGTATGACACTTCTTCAAAAGGAATTGGAGTTATCAACTTGCAAGTTGAGCATCCCATTGCTTATTTTAGTAAGTTATTTTCTTTTTCAAACCGATTTAAATTTACTTATGATCAGAAATTGCTTGGTCTTGTCTTAGCCTTGCAGAAATGGAAACATTATTTCTCAGGACGCCATTTCTTTGTCTAAAAAGATCATTGTAGCCTCAATTATCTCCTCAGCCAACTTACCACCACCAATGAACAATAGTGGCTTCTCATGAAATCATTACCTTTCGACTTCACAATTGCGTTAAGGAAAGGAAAGACAAGTCAATGGTTGACTCATCGTCAAGACATCCATAGCATACTGCATTTTTTGCTCTTACTCTTTCCATCTTGGTGGATTTTTTACAATCAGAGTGAAGCTCTCCAATTAGATTTGTTGCTAGTCTAGATTTTAGATGATCGAAATCAATTGTTTTATTGTAATAGAGTCTGGTCGTCTCTATACAAGCAACATTTTTTAGTCCTTAAGATTTTTGCACTCAAACTTGCAAATAAAATTTCACTTTCCTATTTGTAGCTTCTATCACCTTTGTCACAGGAAACAACTTAGAGATATTTTAATAAAAGCTTTCAATGCAGTTCAGGTCAATTATATTTTTAACAAGCTAGACATGATTAATATATATGCTCTAGCTTGAGGGGAGTGTTGCGGATTGTATAGATAAGAATAGAAAGAGTATATCTCAAGGCTTGATTATAAAGATCTCATTGCCTAATTAGTTGTTGATTAACTAGTAATATATATAGCTATGGCCATGTTAGCAAGAGGAATAGCTGCAAATCTGACAAGCAGTATGAAGAGAAGATGGGAATTGGAGTAATATTGGTTTATGTAGTCTCATAAGTATCCCTTAGATTTCAAGATGTAGATGATTACTAGGAACCACAACTCTATGTAATCTAGAACTTTTGAATTATTGTAGATTTTTTGTACTCTAGACTGTATATATATTTATTTAATGAAATCTATCAATTTTCGAGAATATATATATAGCTATACTTTATATAGACATGCATTGCTACAAAAACCATTTTTCTTTTCCTAACACAAGCCATGTATACTAGCAAAGCTAAACATTTTAATTCACAAAGAATCATATGTTGACAACATCAATCTTGCAAAGGGTGACAATGTATTCTATAGTAAACATCGAATTGCATGTACCACTCTATCACTTAATTCATTTAGGTCCAGAAACAACTAATATTTTAGCAAGCGTCACATGTTGTCAGGACCTAACTATTGAAATTACAATATTTTATTATATAAAATCTTTCAACTAACATGAATGAGATAACACCAATATGAAACAAAGTATTACCATTTGTAGTTTTTGGTTGATCAAACAAGTAGATAGATCAATTGAACCACTGGGCAACATTTTGGGCAATGGCTGTGACTCTTCCCAACACCAACGCACCTCCCGAATAAACTCTATCCAGAGCACAGCAATAGCTAAAAATACACAAGTGGAAATGTAATTCTAGTCAAACTAGAATTGTACAACGCTCAACGAAATCATGTGGTATGCACCTCTACAAATGCAACTAATAAGCTTTTAAATTAAAGTGAATAAGCCTTTGTTTTTCTTACATACCACGTATGTTGCAGTTACCAACCCATAAGGAGTGTAAGCAAAACCGTGCAAAAAGAGAATCAAGTGGTGCTCCTTTGATAGCTCGAGACCTCTTATGCTCGCTTTTAGTAAAATCCAAGACTTGAGATCCTAAGTTGACAAATATAACATTTGAAAAAATGAATAAAAAAGATATCACGCTTAGGAGTTCTCTAAACTAATAAGTCCTACAATCATGTATAATTACAGAAATGCACTTTTCAGATTATTTCAAAAGGACTCTATGCAACAAACTAAAACCACTAAGTTTTAACTCAATTAATGATCTTGTGAAGAGACAAAAACCACAAAAATTTACAGTGACCCCAATGTCCTCGTAGTAAACAATAGAATTCTAATCGATCAAGAAGAAAAAGAAAGTGAAGTGTCAAAGAAAGAAGTGAAGGAATGATGTAAGCTAACATATTGAAATTATGAATCATGCAGGAGAAAAGGTACATCGCAAAACCTTGAAAAGAATTGTTGGTAAATTAAGAAAACTAATATCTAGTAGATAATGATTCCAATAAAATAGGAAAATCTTGTCCTAGATTTAGGATAAGATAAATCAGCACCTAAGTAGTTAATGTGTTGCAGATTAATAGAGTTAAGTAGTTAGGACATTTATTCTATATTGGTCGTATTTTTCCCCATTAAAGATGTATAAGTCAAAGAATAAATATATAGAACTTTAGTTATGGTTTTCCTATTCAGTTTTGTCAACATGATAGCAAGGCAGTAGGATTAGATCATGAATTTCAAGGCAGCTATTAGACCTCTTAAGTCCTAATAGCATAATCATACAGACATTGGTAAGCCTTGACCAATGTTTAATACTCGGGATGACAGAACAAAACAAAAACTGCGAATAGGTAAGGAAAATGGGCATTGTCAAAGTTGGCATGTATACCTTCACATTGGCAAAAATCTTCGACGAGATGCATAATTCGAAAGTTAGACCAAGTGATAATTTAAGATGGACCTTAGGTTGAAGGTTAGCTAAACCACATGCATAAGGGAGAAATGTGAGAGCTCTAAGGACTTAATGTGTGCTCAAATAGATGGAATATGACTAATGAACTTGACATCGGTAAGCATTGGACCAGACTAGTGTGTTATGAAAAGCTCTGGGTTTGAATGAATCATCATCAATGGATAAAGATCAAGGAGAGATCTTGGATGATGTGACCGATACGATCACAGTAGATATACTTCAGCTCTAAAAGATAAAGACCATGTGGGAGGATCATCTAAAGATAGTAGAGTTCTCTGTGGATATAGATTTATTTTTCCTAATTAAATGTAATCTCTTATCTTGTTAGTTATGATGTAGATAAATCCTATCAGATAGAAACCTATAGAGGCGATCTAGTTAGTTCAGTTCAATTTAAGCCTTCCTTCTGGGAGAATAGCGATATAGGAGGGGAAGGAAACACATTGAGAGAGTGCATTCCTTTGTATACTTCCCGGGAAGTAATAAAGGTTGGTTTTTATCGTATCCCTTGTGTATTTATTATTGCCTATGATTATTTATTCCTTTCGTAGTATTCTTATTTGAATGTGAGAGTTAAACACTTCCGAGAGTCGTGCGACGTTCAAGAACAAGATTTGTTGGTCAACGATCATATGGGAAGGTTGAGTCTAAACGGACCTAAGTAAGATTGTCGTGCAAAAGAGTAGGCGAGACTTCAGTATAAATTTAGTATCTAGGAAAACCTTTGTAGCAACAACCATGCTGGGTTTTGGTTTGACTTATTCAGATGACAGTTGCGAGTGACTTCAGTAGGAGGAAGTAGCATGCTTGCATCGATTACTTTGTCAAGGAACTCTCTCCAAATTACCATTCATAAGTTGAATGGCAAAAACTACCTTGAATGGTCCCAGTCCGTATGTTTGGTGATCAATGGCACGGGGAAGCTTGGATATTTAAATGGTGAGGCCGAACATCTAACTGCAAACGACTCTCAATATTAGCAATGGTGTTAGGAAAACTCAACGGTTGCTGAATGATTAATCAATTCTATCGAACCAATTATTGAGAAGCTCTTCATGATCATGCCAACAGCTCGTGATGTTTGGGAAGTAGTTAGGGAAACATATTTAGATCTAGACAGCCACTCACAATTATTTGAATTAAACACCAGAATGTGGAAAATGCAGCAAGGTGAGAGGAATGTAATAGCACATTATAATAAAATGATGTCTATATGGTAGGAATTAGATTTGTTTAATGAAGAAAGTTGGGTAATCCAAGTGACAGTGCTCGGTCCAAGAAGAAAGTTGAAAGAAGACATATTTGTCTTCTCGGCCAAATTGAATAGAGACCTGGATGAAGTTAGAGGTTGTATTTTAGGGAGAAATCCTCTACCAACCATAAGAGAAGTCCTCTCAGAAGTACAGAGAGAAGAAGCAAGAAGACAAGTGATATTGAAGAATACTGGTGAAACCAAAATAGAGAATGAAGGTTCAGCTCGTGACTCAAGGAGCTGATTGTGAAGGAGATAAACGCAGCGGAAAACAGAAGCCTTGGTGTGACCATTGTAAAAAACCGTGGTATACCAAGGAAACCTGCTGGAAGCTGAACCCAAAACCAGCTAACTGGAAAAAGAAACCAAGCAATGAACACCAAGACAACGGGAGAAGTCAGAACATTCCAAGTGAGCAATTCTGATTTAGGGTAGCAATCATCTTCAGAATCTCTTCCTTTCCCTAACGAACAAATAGAACATCTACGCCAAATGTTTAAATCTCAAAATAATCCTATTCCATCATGTTCTCTAGCTCATTCAGATAATACTTTCCCTATGTCTTTGGCCTGTACCAACACTAATGGCCCATGAATATTAGATTCTAGTGCCACAAATCACATCACTAGTATTCCGCACTTTTTTTTGTCATATACTCCATGTGCACAAAATCAAAAGGTCAAAACTAATGATGGTTCTTTTGCTTTGGCTACTGAAAAACGAATAGTGTCTATCTCTCATTCCCTAAAAATCAAAGATGTCCTTGTTCCTAACCTATTATACAACCCCTTATCCGTGAGTAAGCTTACTCTTGATCATAAGTAAGCTTACTCTTGATCATAATTGTTGACTAATTTTCTGGTCTTCTCATTGTGAATTTCAAGATTTAAGCTTCAAGAAGATGATTGGGGATGTTGAATAGAATAGTGGCCTCTATGTTTTTCACAAAGGACAGACATTTGGAAGGCAAGACCAACAAACTTGTTTCAATTCTATTTCAGTTTCTAGTAATAATGAAGTTGTGTTATGGCATTATCGACTAGGCCATCCAATTTTTCACTATTTAAAGCATTTGTTTCTGAAGTTATTCATAAATAAAAATCCCTCAATGTTTCAATGTGAGTCTTGTGAATCAGCAAAACATCATCGTGCGATTTTTCCAACACAACCTTAAAAAACTTCACAACCATTTACCATGATCCATAGTGATGTTTGGGGGTTCTAGAGTTGCTACATTCTCTGGGAAACATTGATTTATTACATTTATTGATGATCATACTAGAGTCACTTGCGTCTTTCTCTTAAAAGAAAAATCTAATGTTGAAAGTGTCTTCAAAAACTTTTATAACATGATTCAAACACAATCTCAAAGTAAGATTAAAATATTTCGAAGTGATAATGGGAAAGAATTCTTTAACAATATATTAGGAATTTTTTTACTAAGAAAGGAATAGTTCATCAAAGCTCATATACACCACAACAGAATAGAGTGGCTGAAAGAAAAAACAAACACCTTCTTGAAATAGTTAAAGCTTTGAGCCTTCAAACCAAGGTTCCTAAATATCTTTGGGAGGAAGCAGCTCTAATAGCCACCTACTTTATAAACAGATTACCTACTAAAATCTTTAATTACAAAACACCAATTCATGTTTTTACTAGTATTTTCCAACTATTAGACTCATTACAAACATTCCCCTAAAAAATTTTGGTAGCTTGACTTTTGGTCATAATCATGATTCCAAACTTTCAAAACTAGATCCTAGAGCACATAAATGCATTTGTAGGTTATCCCACTAATCAAAAGGGGTACAAATGTTTTGATCCAATTTCAAAAAGGGTGTTTATGATTATGGATGTTACTTTCTTTGAAGGTACTTCATATTATGATAACTACCATCATCAGGAGGAACAAAATATTAGTGAAGATGAGTTCTTAGATGGTTTAGACCTCAGGTTTGAGTTTATTTAGAGTGATACCTCTCATGATCATTCACAAAAAGACGACAAAAAATTATTGGAAGCAAATGAAGTAAATATTGATAATGTTGGATCGGTTAATAAACCACCTATGACAATGCCATCACAAAATGATAATATTGAAAACATGAAGATATGTGAGAAATGGTACAAAGGTCTTGTATATTCAAAGGAACACCTAGTACTAAAAACGAAAGGTCACCATTCTACAACATCTTCATGAGTCTAACCAAAGGTTAGATCAAGAAAATCATTATGCTTCATAAAAGTTCATATTCTTAAAAGTATTCCTAGAAGTGATTCTAAGCTAAACTCTTCTTCTCAAATTGATCTCCCTATATCTCTTAGGAAAGGTATTAGATCTTGTACACAACATTCTCTCTCCAACTTTGTGTCATACAAAAATATTTCACCCATGTATTATACCTTTATTTCACAGCATCTAGTATTCCTATTCCTAACAGTCTTCAAGAGGCTCTAAAAGTTCTTAAGTGGAAAGAAGTTGTTCATGAAGAGACGACAGCTTTGGAAAAGAATGCAACCTAAGAAGAAGTCAATCTACCAGATGGAAAAGAAGTTTGTTGGATGTAAATGGGTGTTTAATTTAAGATTTAATTATGATGGATACTTAGAGAGGTACAAGGCTCAGGTAGTTACTAAAGGCTTTACCCAGACATATGGCATAGCTTACTTTGAGACTTTTTCACTAGTGGCAAAGTTAAACACGATTCAAATCCTCCTTTCAATTGATGTCAATCTTCACTGGCATCTAAATCAATTAGATGAAAAGAAAACTTTCTTGAATGGAAATCTAGATGAAGTATATATGGAGTCTCCCCCTAGATTCTCTGAAAACTTTGGAACCAAGGTATGTAAATTAAAAAAATCCTTATATAGTCTTAAGCAGTCTCCCAAAGCCTGGTTTGAAAGATTCACAAAGTTTGTTAAGGGTCAAGGTTATTGTCAAGGACAATTTGATTACACTTTGTTCACTAAGAGAGATCCATCAAAGAAAAAATTTCAATTATGATCGTCTATGTGGATGATATAATTTGAACTGGAGATGATATAGAAGAAATGAGGAAACTTAAGCTAAATTTGGCCAAGGAGTTTGAAATTAAGGACTTAGGCCATGTAAGATATTTTCTTGGAATGGAAGTAGTAAGATAAAAATAGAAAAATGTGGTCTCACAATGGAAGTATATTTTAGATATCTTAAACGAGACTAGAACGAGTGGATGCAAGTCTTCAAACACTCTAGTAGAGTTTAATGTCAAACTTGGAGATGTTAAAGATGGAATCCTAGTAGATACAAGAAGGTAACAGAAATTGGTAGGGCGATTGATCTACTTGTCTCATACGTGACCTAATGTTGCCTTTTCTGTAAGTATGGTTAGTTAGTTTACGCATTCCCCATACGAGAAGCAACAAGAAGCTGTGTAAAGGGGCCTTCAATATTTAAAGGGCACTCCCGAAAAGGGCCTTGTTTCAAAAAAGAATGAAAGTAGAGTGAAGGTCTATACTAATGCAGCCTGGACAGGATCAATTACTGATAAAAGATTGACTTCTAAATATTGTACATTCCTTTAGGGCAACTTAGTCACATGGAGATGTAAGACACAATGTAGCTACTAGGAGCAGTGCTGAAGTAGAATTTAGATCAATGGCTCAAGGTTTATGTGAAGTTCTATGGCTACAAAGAGTTTTGGAAGATCTTCAAATTATCATGAGCTTTCCTATGAGATTGTACTGTGATAATAAGGCAGTCATAAGTATTGCCCATAACCCAGTCTTTCATGACAAGACAAAACAAGTTGAAATTGATAAGCACTTCATTAAGGAAAAACTTTAAGCAGGAATAATCTGTACTTCATTCATTCCAACCACACAAAAACATGTAGACATATTTACTGAAGGATTGTTAAGACAATCATTCAAACTTCAAGTTAGCAAGTTGGGCAATGATAGAAATTTTTGCACCAACTTGAGGGGGAGTCTTGGTAAATTAGGAAAACTAATATCTAGTAGATAATGATTCCAATAAAATAGGAAAATCTTATCCTAGATTCATAAACCAATACTAAGTAGTTAGGGTGCTGCAGATTAGTAGAGATAAGTAGCTAGGATAATGATTCTATACTAGTTGTGTTTTTCCTATTTAAGATGTATCAATTAAAGAACAAGTTTATAAAATTTCTGTTTTGGTTTTCTTATTCAGTTCTGTCAACAAGAATACAAAAATATTAAAAGTAAGAAGTCAAATAGTAAAGAAGGAAAACTAACCGTCATGAAAGAGATCTTTGAACACACGATCAAGAACAGTTGGTGGGGGCACAACCATTGAGGACTTCAAGTTATCAGAAGTTGGATTGTCAACTGTTGTGAACAAAAATATGATAAATGGAAATGAGCATAAAAAGAATTACCAAACTATAATTTGTGCATAAGCTACATTCACAAAATAATACAATGCTATATCCAATACCTGAAACAAAATCCTCCATAAATTGCGCATTGAAGGACATATCCAATGCAGTAACCAGAAGTGCCAATTGAGATGAAAACCCAACTCTCGTTCCTTCTGACCTATTAGTTCAAAAAGTAAGTACATTTCAGATCTCGAACAATGCTCAAAGGAATCTGCAGAAATATAAGCTGAACAGATGTATATTATTATTCCCTTAACTGTTAATACATAGGTATAAGTATACATAGGAGTACAAGGAGCTATTTTAGGAAACTAACAATTGCACATAATATTCTAATTGATCTAATTTAGCTAACTTTTAGCAATCATTAACACCCACCCGAATATTTCCCAACACTCCCCCTCAAGTTGGCTTGTAGATGTCATCCATAGCCAGCTTGGTAACCAGAACACTAAACTAGCTCTTGTCTAACCCTTTTGTAAGAATATCAACTACCTGTTGTGAGGTCGGTATCTAGGGAACACTAATTAATCCTTTTTCAATCTTCTCCTTAATGAAGTGCTTGTCAACCTCAACACGTTTTGTTCTATCATAAAGGACCGGGTTTTGGCAATTGAAATTGTAGCCTTGTTATCACAATACACCTTCATAGGAGCTGAAATAGGAATTTGCAATTCCTCCAGTACCTTTTTAATCCACAAAACTTCACAAATTCCATGCGCCATTGATCGAAACTCAGTTTCGGCACTACTCCTTGCTTGCAACAACACTTTGTTTTTTACTCCACCAAGTTACCAAGTTTCCTCCAACAAATGTGCAATAGCCCGAAATTGATCTTCTATCAATAGCACTTCCTGCCCAATCAGCATCGGTATAAACTTTAACTTAAAGATTGTTCCGCTTACGAAACATTAAACCTTTCCTAGGAGTTCCTTTTAGATACCGTAGTATCCTATACACAACATCCAAATGTTCTCGGCCTGGTGAATGCATAAATTGACTCACTAAGCTCACAGCAAAAGCTCAGGTCTGGTGTGTGACTAATATACTAGTCTCCCAACCAGCCACTGGTATCTCTCCTTATTAATGATATATTCAGGTTGAGTTGGGCTAAGATTCACACATGTTTCAACAGGCATATCAGCTGCCTTGCAGCCTAGTAATCCAGTCTCATTCAATAGATCTAGTATATATTTCCTCTGATTCACAAATATACCTTCTTTTGATCTAGAAAACTCCATCCCGACGAAGTATTGAGGGGTCCAATGTCTTTAATTTCAAATTCTTTGGCTGATCTCTTCTTCAACTCCACTATTTCGGATGCATCATCTCCAAGAACGACGTATGATCAGCTTGACTCTAACAGTAGCTATAGCTCTTTACAGCCCTTCCAAATCTATCAAACCATGCTTTAGGGGACTATTTTAGGTCATATAATGACTTCTTTAGCTTGCACACCTAATTCCTCCCATAGGTATCCTCAAATCCCAGAGGTAGGCTCATAAAGACTTCTTCTTCTAAGCCTCCATTAAGAAATTCATTTTTTACATTTAGTTGATGTAAAGTCCACTCAAAATTTACCATCAATGATAACAACATCCGAGTAGTATTCACCTTTGCAACAGGAGCAAATGTCTCTTGGTAGTCAATACCATAGGTTTAAGTGAACCCCTTAGCAACTAGCCTTAACTTCAACCTTTCCACACTGCCATCAACCTTGAATTTAAAAGTGAAAAGCCACTTGCACCCTACCAATTTTTTATCTCCAGGGGAATTAACAAGTTCCCTAGTTCCATTCTTCTCAAGTTCATTTACCTCTTCCATAACAACTGATCTGCAATCTGGATCTTGAAGTGCCTCCTCAGTGTTCCTTGGTACAAACAGGTTAGTGATTTTAGAGATAAAGGAGTTGTGTTTGTGAGATAGTTTTCCATAAGATAGGTAGTTTGATATGGGATGGTTGGTACAAGCCCATTTCCCTTTCCTAAATGCTATGGGTAGGTAATTATCCACAAAGAAATCAATAGAAACATCACTGGTAAATTGTGGGTCAATAGGTATAGATTGATCATTATTAGGCACAACAAGTGGTAAAGTAGCAAATGGGTTACCTCAATTAGAGTTGTTCCCAGGTTCATTCTCCGAGGAGATTGAGAGGCTGTGCAGTGTTAAGGTAGGTTGTTCTCTACTTCTTAATTGAGTCTCTCTTAGAAAAAACCCAAAGCTCAGTATTCCGTTCCTTGGGGATAGTGGTATTTCTCCCCCTGTGGTTGAACTGGGATTTCCTGGCATGGACATATTAGGAGTAGTTGCTTTGCCTTCATTATCTGAGATTATATTGTGAGTAGTTTCTTTGCCTTCATTATCAGAGATTATATTGCAATCAATAATGACTGTGGCCTGTGGGTAAGGGGTTGGGAGTAATAGTAACATCCCCAAAATTTTCTGCTTCATTAGAGTTCTCCCCCCGAAGAAACAAAATTTTTATGTTATAGGAATGTGACATCCATGGATACAACAATTTTTTGTGTGAAAAGGTTGTAGCACTTATAAACCCATTTACTAGGAGCATACCCAATAAATACACATTTTTCAGCTCTAAGATCTAGTTTGGAGTTTCCCCCAGTCGAAGTATGAACATACACCGTACACCCAAAAACCCTAAGGGGAAGAGTAGAATAAAGTCTATTTTCAGAAAAAACTTTGATTAAACACATCTAGGGTGTAGCATAATGCAAAACACGGCTGGGCATTCGATTGATTAAGTATAATGCAGTCAAGATAGCCTCACCCCAAAGGTATTTTGGCACATTCATAGCAAACATAATGGCCCGAGATACTTCCAGTAAATGTTTTTTTTCCCTCTCGGCAATGTCATTTTGTTGAGGGGCGTTAACACAAGTAGATTGGTGAACAATGCCTTTAAGCTTAAGAAATTTTCCAAGGACTTCAATAAAATACTCGGTACCATTGTCAAAGTGAAGTATACCAATGTGTGTGTGAAATTGAGTTTCAATCATCGTATAAAAAGTTTTGAAAGATTTGAGCAACTTCAGATTTTTCACGCATCAAATAGACCCAACATAATCGAGTTTGATTATCGATAAAAGTTACAAACCATTTTTTTCCAGAAAGGGTTTTAACACGGGACGGACCCAAACATCACTATGAATTAAGTAAAATGATTTAGAGGGTTGATATGGTTTTGCAGGGTAAATAATCTTATGACTTTTGGATAAAATGCGATGCTTACAATAAAATTTTGAACAATCCACAGATTTAAACAAATGAGGTAATAGTCTTTTGAGATATGAGAAACCAAGATGTCCTAATATATTATGTCAAAGCAAAATCTATTTTTTAGCAAGGGTTGAACAAATACTACTTAAGCCATGAGCTTCTTTATTCTTCAAGTAGTCATCAACGAAATAGTAGAGACCATCTATCAACTTAGCACAGCCAATCATCCTCTTCGAAGTCTATTCCTAGAAAACATGATACGAATCAAAAAACGTAATGGTACAATTAGAGTCACGGCCTAGTTTGCTCACAGATAGCAGATTACAAGCTAGTTTAGGAACATGAAAGACAAACTTAAGCCTGATATTAGAAGATAGAGTGATTGAACCTTTCCAGCTATAGCAAAAAAAGACCCATCTGCTATACGAATTTTTTCATGGCCAAAACAAGGGTTATAACTATGAAATAAATCAGAAGAATTGGTCATATGGTCAGACGCTCCTGAATCAATGATCCGAGCAGCGAAATTACAGGGAAAGGGACATGATTATCAGTAATTGCTTGCACAACAGATGCATTGGGAGCATTTGAGGACTCAGATTTGGGTTTCAGCAGCTTCAGGATGTGGTTAATCTGCTCCTGAGTGAACTGTCCAGAATCTACCTCATGGGCTGATGGAGTTTTATTAAATTTTCCTTCATGAGATCCCTTCTGTTAGGACCAATAACAATAACAATAGGCCTAGGATATGGAGAGTGTACCTATGATCTGATGATTAAGTACCATCCCAGCAAGGCAAATGTCGTAGCTGATGCCTTGAGTAGGAAGTCTTCTATAG
>JAOSBL010000210.1:14605752-14616775 GCA_027568915.1 Erythroxylum roraimae
TTATTAAAGTAATTTTGATTTGGAGCGTTCGCAAAAATCTACTCTTTATATTTTCTATTTAGAAGTTATATTTTTATTTGCTATACAACTCGATAGATATCTAAAAACCCGAACAACCCAATGGATTTGGATATGGGTAGTAAATCGTAAAAACCGATGGATATGAATATAAATATGGGTTGAGTCATAAAAAATAGATATAGATATGGGTAGAGTAAAATTCGAATCGAACCCTGCCCATTGCCATCCCTACCTCCAACCTATTAAGAACCAAAGGCAAGAACTCAATTCCTCTCCCACGCGGGCCCCACTCACCTCTTCCAATCCCTAGTCAGGTTCGGCTACTCCACTCCAATTCAGGACCAAAATTATGGCGTTTTCAGTGTACACTACACGCACATTTCCAAACGTCAACCCAAAACCCTAAGCCTCTCAGGGGTACTTCTGCAAATCCATAAAAGACCCTTTTATCTTCTCTCGCTTTCCTTGTAATTTTCTCCTCCATCCCCGAAACTATTTCTATTTCCTTAGCAACCAAACAACTCATTTCTGGCGATCTCGCGGATTCCTTTCTTCTCTTAATCGACTAGACTCTATCGGTACGTTTCTTTGTACCCCATTTTATATGTTACTTGGATTGTTCATCATTCTTTTTCTTGCTTGGAATCTTTAGCTTGGAATCATGCTCAGGCTTTTAGGGTTAGGGTTACTGCTCGCGGTTTTCGCGGTACCGATCTTTCTCTTATTAATGTTTGCTAATCGGCGTTTATCTTTATTCATGGCTGCGCTAATTTCTATAGTTTGTGGCAGTTTGCTGCACTTTATGCTTCCTAGAAAGCGACCTGTTGAAAGAGCGCTTGTTGAAGAAGAGAACAAGGTTGAAGATTCTTCATCTATTAAGAAGCATCGGATTGATCGTCCCTTGGAAACAACGGCTAATAACAGCAGCAATACTAACGGTACGGAAATTATCAGAACCAGCAGTGATAGTAGCCGCGCTCTTGGTTGTACTGGTGGAGGATCGGTGACCATGGGTCTTGGGGATGAGAATCAGACTTACATAGATGAGGATCTCCACAGCGGACAGCTTGCAGTGTACGGCCGCGAGACAACGGCTAATAACAGCAGCAATACTAACGGCACGAAAAATATCAGAACCAGCGGTGATAGTAACCGCTCTCTTGGTTGTACTGGTGGAGGATCGGTGACCATGGGTCTTGGGGATGAGAATCAGACTTACATAGATGAGGATCTCCACAGCCGACAGCTCGCAGTGTACGGTCGCGAGACCATGCGCCGGCTTTTTTCTTCAAATGTCCTTGTATCGGGGATGCAGGGTTTGGGTGCTGAGATTGGTGAGTATAATCACAACACAGAACAGAACCCTTTAGTTGCATTTAGCGGTTGCTGGCTAGTCAATGATCCAGTGAAAGTGTATGGCCTATATCTCCTTTGTTGATTTGTTTTCTGCTGCCATAATATATGTTCTTTTGGTTGGTCATTTGGCAAGGGCGGGGGTAATAGAGGGCATATGGTAAGAGAGAGTTGGGGTTGAAAAACTGCTTTGCTTTATTGCAATAATGAAGTACTGCTAATTTTCACTGAATTTATCCTTGTTCTGATTGACTTGCAGTCTTCTAATAGTGTTTTAATTGTTTTATGTTGCTGCAGCGAAGAACCTAATTCTTGCAGGTGTTAAATCCGTTACACTGCATGATGAAGGAGCTGTAGAGTTGTGGGATTTATCTAGTAATTTTGTTTTCACAGAGAATGATGTTGGTAAGAACAGGGCGCTGGCTTCTGTCCAGAAGTTGCAGGAGCTCAACAATGCAGTGGTCATTTCTACTTTAACTACGGGACTGACAAAAGACCAACTTTCTCATTTCCAGGTACTGCATTCTGTTTATATTCAAGCCAGTATTGTTGAAATGAGCAGGGTGTTTGGCTTTTCTTTAATCAAAATTTAAAGGATGCCCAAATGTGTCGACAGAGATGAATCTGCCTTTTCTTTTACCCACGATCTTAACAAATCATTGGACAACAAAAGAAAGTTGCTTTTGTATGCTTAAGATTCTTATTGTCAAAGTGTAACAGCTGAATCAAATGCCTTGCATAGTAGAGACCCCTTGTATTTGCCACCATGAAGGTCTTCCATTGTTGTAATGCCCCTTTTTGATGCCACTAGTATTCTGGTATATGAAACAGGATACCTATCATTACATCGGACTATCTCGAGCATAATTTGTGGAGGGAAAACTTTGGGGGAAAAAAAACAAATCATTAGGGAAACAACACAATGAAGAAATAGTTATTGACGGAAACAACAGAATGGAGAAATAGTTAAGGAAGCTATTCTTATGGTGATTTAATATGCTTCTAAAGTGAAAGTTGACCTATGTGGGGTTAGAATTATAAATATCCCGACCATATGGTGTTATGCTATTACTGGATGGGTTCTTTTGCATTATATACACACTGTACTTATTGCAGTTACATGAAACAATTTAATTTTGTGTTATAGACCATTGTATTTACTGATATCAGTATTGGACAAGCTATTGAGTTTGATAACTACTGCCACAATCATCAACCTCCAATATCTTTTATTAAGGCTGAAGTTAGAGGCCATTTTGGTTCTATATTTTGCGACTTTGGACCTTCCTTTGCACTATATACACACTGTACTTAATGCACTTACATAAATCAATTAAATTTTTTTTTTGGTTACAGGCTGTTGTATTTACTGATATCGGTCTTGAAAAAGCTATTGAGTTTGATAACTACTGCCATAGTCATCAACCTCCTATATCTTTTATTAAGGCTGAAGTTAGAGGCCTTTTTGGTTCTATATTTTGCGACTTTGGACCGGAATTTACCGTTTTTGATGTTGATGGTGAGGAGCCACACACTGGTATAATTGCATCAATCAGCAATGACAACACTGCACTTGTGTCATGTGTTGATGATGAAAGACTCGAGTTTCAAGATGGTGATCTTGTTGTTTTCTCTGAAGTCCATGGGATGACAGAACTGAATGATGGAAAGCCAAGGAAGATTAAAAGTGCTAGGCCTTATTCATTTATACTTGAGGAGGATACAACAAACTTTGGCACCTATCAGAAGGGTGGAATTGTTACCCAGGTGAAACAGCCTAAGATTCTGAATTTTAAGCCATTGAGTGAAGCTCTAAAGAATCCTGGTGACTTTCTATTGGGTGATTTCTCCAAGTTTGACCGTCCACCTCTTCTACACATAGCATTCCAAGCACTGGATAAATTTGTCACAGAGTTCAGTCGCTTCCCTGTTTCTGGTTCAGAAGAGGATGCTCATAAGGTGATATCTCTGGCTTGTAACATTAATGAAAGCTTGGAAGATGGGAGAGTAGAAGACATTAACCCAAAACTTCTACGGCACTTTGCCTTTGGCGCCAGAGCTGTGCTGAATCCAATGGCTGCTATGTTTGGTGGTATTGTGGGTCAGGAGGTTGTTAAGGCATGCTCTGGAAAGTTTCATCCTCTCTTTCAGGTTTGTAATAGTTATGTCTTCAATCCTGGTGAGCATTATCACAGTATGCTTCATGAACGCAGTTTTATATGCTTAATCAAATATTCTCCTCCTTATTAGCTTCTCAAAATGGAGCTTTATTTGGACAATATTGTTAATCATGCATCCAATACTACTGATTTTGTGCAGTTGAATTTGTTTAAATCGTGCCTTGTTCTGCATTAGTGGAAATTGATTGGTTGTTTTGGTAAGCTGACCTTCCCCTTTTCACGTTTGCAGTTTTTTTATTTTGACTCTGTGGAATCACTTCCTACAGAGAATATGGATCCCAATGATCTCAGGCCAGTAAATTCTCGATATGATGCACAAATCTCTGTTTTTGGATCCAAGCTCCAGAAGAAATTGGAAGATGCTAAGGTGTTTGTTGTTGGTTCTGGTGCACTTGGTTGTGAATTCTTAAAAAATATAGCACTTATGGGGGTCTCATGTGGCAAAGGAAAGCTTACAGTAACTGATGATGATGTTATAGAGAAGAGTAACCTCAGTAGGCAGTTTCTTTTCCGTGACTGGAACATTGGTCAGGCCAAATCCACTGTAGCTGCCTCTGCTGCTACATCTATTAACCCTCATCTTAATATTGAAGCCGTGCAGAACCGAGTTGGACCTGAAACTGAGAATGTCTTTGATGATGCTTTCTGGGAGAATTTAATTGTTGTGATAAATGCTTTGGACAATGTTAATGCAAGACTATATGTTGATCAGAGGTGTTTGTACTTCCAGAAGCCACTTCTTGAGTCAGGAACTCTTGGTGCAAAATGCAACACCCAGATGGTAATTCCTCACCTAACTGAAAATTATGGTGCTTCAAGAGATCCACCCGAGAAACAAGCACCCATGTGTACTGTACATTCATTCCCACACAATATTGACCACTGCCTGACATGGGCTCGATCTGAGTTTGAGGGCTTGCTTGAGAAAACTCCAGCAGAGGTGAATGCTTACTTATCAAATCCTTCTGAGTATGCTGCTTCAATGACCAATGCAGGTGATGCTCAGGCAAAGGATAACTTGGAACGTGTTCTTGAGTGCCTGGACAAGGAAAAATGCGAGACATTTCAGGATTGTATTACGTGGGCTCGGTTAAAGTAATGCACCTTTATCTTTTGTTACCTCTATAATGCTCTTTTGATCAAACTCTGAAGTTATTGTCTTTTGTATATTCAGGTTTGAAGATTATTTTGCCAATCGTGTTAAGCAACTGACTTACACTTTCCCTGAAGATGCTATGACTAGTACTGGTGCTCCATTCTGGTCAGCACCAAAGCGATTTCCACATGCACTTCAATTTTCCGTTGCTGATCCTAGTCATCTCCAATATGCTATGGCTGCATCCATATTGCGAGCAGAGACATTTGGGGTTCCTATCCCTGATTGGGTTAAGAATCCTACTATGTTTGCTGAGGCTGTTGAGAAGGTGATAGTGCCTGAATTTGAGCCCAGAAAGGATGCAAAAATTGTTACAGATGAGAAGGCCACTTCTCTGTCTACTGCTTCTGGGGATGAGGCAGTTATTATCAGGGAACTAATCATGAAATTGGAGAAGTGCAGGCAGAATTTACCAACTGGGTTTAGAATGAAGCCAATTCAGTTCGAGAAGGTCCATTCTTGTTTCCTTTTTTTTTATCAAGAATGTTCATAGGTCCTTGTCAAGTATTTGCTTCCTACTTGATTTTATTGGTGTAGCTTATTGAATATATATGTTTTCATTCCCTTTTATGTATATTTATATAGTCAATTCCTGATCTGGATAGTGACACTTAAAAATGCTTCTTAGGGGCCATGTAATCAAGCATACTACTTGAAATTGACATCCTTGAGTTTATTCAAGTTCAAATAACTTGTTTCTACGGGGCATGCAGGATGATGATACAAACTACCATATGGATCTGATAGCTGCACTTGCGAACATGAGAGCAAGGAATTACAGCATTCCTGAGGTTGATAAGCTGAAAGCCAAGTTCATTGCAGGAAGAATTATTCCTGCTATTGCAACCTCCACAGCCATGGCCACGGGTCTTGTGTGCCTGGAGTTGTACAAGGTTCTAGACGGCAGACATAAGCTGGAGGATTATCGAAATACATTTGCCAACTTAGCACTTCCCTTGTTCTCCATGGCTGAGCCAGTCCCACCCAAGGTCATAAAGCATCGTGACATGAGCTGGACTGTTTGGGATCGGTGGATTCTAAGAGATAATCCTACACTGCGGGAACTTATCCAATGGCTCAAGGATAAGGGGCTTAATGCCTACAGCATCTCGTGTGGTAGTTGCCTACTTTTCAATAGCATGTTCCCTCGACACAGAGAGAGAATGGACAGGAAAATGGTGGATCTGGCTAGGGAAGTAGCCAAATTAGAATTGCCTTCATACCGTCGCCACTTTGATGTTGTTGTGGCCTGCGAGGATGACGAGGACAATGACATTGATATTCCTCCAGTATCTATTTACTTCAGCTAGGTTGTATGTTCAAGATTTCAGTCACAGGTTCATACCCAATGCTATGAGGATGAGATAAATCCTATGAAAAACTCACGGCCAATTGTATTTCATACCCAATGCTATCGCTTGCTCTTTACCGTTTCATCAATGATCACATAAGGATTCTTTATCACAACAGTTTCATAGGTTGATTGCAACCTATCTTCTTTTCTTAATGTTCTTTCATATTGGTGTTTTGGGGTTGCCTCTTTCTTTGCATAGCAATTATCTTTTATCTTTAACCTCAAGTATCTTCCCAACAAGATAATTATTGTTGGTTATGGCTTTGTTTTGTAAATCACTCATCAGTCCTTTTGTGGTGGAAAAAGAGGTATTTGGTTGTTTGATTATGTCAAACTGTTGATGGGCATGTTTGGTAATGGTTGAGTTGACGGATTAAATCTAATAAGCTAGAAATAAAAATGCTCTTATGCAGGAGCAATTTGCCAATTTGTTCCAGCGGTTAAAATTTAATATACAAAAAGGTGATTTATGTCCTTTTGAGTTTTTGTTGTTAATTGCATTCAAAGCCTGGTCAAATTGTTGATAGGCATGTTTAGTAATCATTTGATTGGATTGGCGGATTGAATATAATTAGTTAGAAACAAAAATGTTTTTATGTAGGAGCATTTTGTCCCAATAGCTAAAATTTAATGTACGAAAAGATGATTATGCCCTTTGCGTTCTTGCTGTTATTTGCGTTCAAAGCCTTCACTGCAATTAGAAATCAATGAAGAAACTAACACTTTCGCTACCTTTTTTTTCAATCATATTCGTCTCTTAAATCAAGTTTATTAGACAAGAAAAGTGAAAGAAAACAGTAATAAGAGAGAAGTTGAATTATGAATTTAGTTTTAATTATGCTACTAAATTCATCAACTTCTTTGATATTCTATTTTCTCACTTTTTTATGTATAGCAGATTATGAAAGTTCACCCTTAAAAAGCAATAGGCCATTTTATGCTTTCCATTAGTTTTATGTCAACAAAACATTTTATCGAGGATAGGAATCTGAAGGTAGAAGTTGTAATAGAAACTATAGTTGAAGTTCGAGTGACAGATTAGGCATTACATGGATAGCAAAAAAGAAGAACAAGAACAATTCAGACCACCCTTTCAGCTTTCTCAATCCAGGCAAATAATCACATAATCCCGTAACGAAATTTGGTCGTATTGCATCAGGTATAGTTTATTGCGCAAAAGCTGCTGATACGTGGCTTGCAGGTGTTACATTGTACTTCATGGTAGTAGGCTCCTGCCCTTTCCTTGGAGACAGTTTACCTGAAACTTATAAGGTGAAGTTGATTCAGCTTTTAAGTTTGCTCTCAAGCCCTCTTCTTCTATGTTCTTACCTCTTTATGCTTAAAAACCTGTCAAAACTTTTTCTGTTACAAATTGTTCACAGTCCTTTACAAATCCTAGAAGATTTACAACCAGAAGATTTTTAAAAATGGGTAATTTTAATCTTTTACTTGCAACCTTAGTTAATTTTTACTAAGGTATCTATGCTTTATTTTACCTCCTCGATATTCTTTATGTAGATTATCCCTTACAAAACTATGTAAACTAAGGTTTAGCTTACTAGGGTGAGACCATCATTAAAGAATTACATCGCTAACTATAATAAGTAAAGGTGATGTGGACATTGGGTAATCATAGATTTATATATTTCCTAATCTTCATATAATGTTTCGTATTCATTTTGAATAAAACTTTGAATTTGCCTCCTCAATTTAGTGGTCTTATATGGATGGAAAAACCTCATCATAAATGCATCATTCACTTGATTCCATTCTTTAAAAGAGTCCATGTCAACCGATAGTAGCTAGGTTATTGCTCACTCTTTCATACAATATGGAAAGCATCTCATTTGAAGATAATCTTTTGTTAGGCCATAAAGTGAAAGTGTTTAGATTACTAAATAAAACTCCTTGATGATTGTGATCGTATCTTCACCAAGTGATCTATGAGCCTGTATAAAAATAAGAACTCATACCTGTACAAATAGAGGTTCTTGATGTACAAGAACCAATGCAATTGCATAGATCCATTAGAATGAGATAACTTGCTATGTCATCTGATTACATACTTTATTGGGTGAACAAGACTATGATATTTGACATGTAATGGATACAGTCACTTTTGAAGAAATTGTTTCTAGACTCTATGCAGATTTGTGGTGGGATGCAATGAGGACGAGATGCAATTTATGAAGCATAACAAGATACGAGAGCTAGTTGATTTTTATCAACATTGCAAACTCATCAGTTGTAAATGGTTTTTTAAGACCAAGAAGGACACTCATGGTAAAGTTGAGCAATTTAAGGCTCGATTGCTTGCTAGAGGGTTCACTCAGAGAGAAGGGGTTAAATTTAATGTTACCTTCTCTCTTGTATCCTCTAAGAATGTATTTAGAGTGATTATGACAATAGTAGCTCATTATGATATGGAACTACATCAAATGGATGTCAGGACTGCTTTGTTAAATGGGGACATTTAAAAAAAGATCTATATAGATCAACCTAAAGGATTTCAAGATCAAGGAGTGAGTGACAAGGTTTTCAAATTGAGAAAACCAATATATGGTTTGAAACATGCTTCCAGATAGTAGTACCTAAAGTTAGATAAGGTTGTGGCCTCTTCCAACTTTGTGGAAAACAAAGTTGAAAGATGTTTGTACTATAAGGTCAGGGGAAGCAAAGTTATCTTCTTATGTTTATATGTGGATGATATATTGCATCAAATGACTTGACCATGTTGCATGAGATTAAATAACTTTTGGCCAAACATTTTGACAAGAAGGATCTTGATGAATCATCTTTTGTCCTAGGTATTTAGATTCACTAGGACAAATCTCAACACTATTTAGGCCTCTCATAGAGTGCATACATTGAGCGTGTGTTACAAATGTTTAATATGGCTACTTGTAAACTTTTTGTAACACCTATCTCTCATAGTTAGAAATTATCTTTGGCATAGTATCCAAAAAGCGAAGTAGAGAGAGAGGCTATAAAGGATGTTTCATATTCTAGTGCGATGGGTAATCTGATGTATACCCAGGTGTACACTAGGTTGGACATTGCATTTGTTGTTGGACTGTTGGGTAAATATTTTGCTAACCTAGATATAGACCACTAGACTGCAATTAACGAGTGTTGAGATACTTAAAGGGAACCAAGGATTATTTGTTGACATACGTAAGGATCAACAACCTAGACCTCGTAGGGTATACAGATTCTGATTTTTCTATGTGTATGGATGATAGAAAGTCCACTTCAGGTTACATTTTCATGTTAGAGAGGGTGCAATATCATGGATGAGTGTCAAGCAGACATTAGTGACTTCCTCGATTATGCATGCAAAGTTTGTAGCGTGTTATGAGGCTGCTCACAAGCGGTTTTGGCTCAGAAACTTGATTTCTGAGTTGTCTATGGATGATTCAGTGGCTAGACCCATTTGGTTGTATTGTGACAATCTTGCTAATGTGTTGTTTAATAACAACAATAAAAATATCACAAGGTCTAAGTATTTGTTGGTCAAGTATTTGACCATAAAGGAGTTGATACTGAAAGGTGACATTAAGATGGAGCATTTAAGGACTGAGAAAATGCTTGCTGATCCTTTAACTAATAGACTTCACCCACTTGTGTTTGAAAAACATGTATACAGTATGGGTGTATTAAAGTTCTTAGACACTATTAGTTACGGATCATTATGTTTGCTCCTTGTATGTTTATACATTTTGATGTATTATGACAGTATGGTTGTTATTAATAAAGATGATCATCGTTTATCCTCAGTCATACTTGTTACTATACGTTGTCATAATACATGTAAAAGTATTAAGATTTATGTTAATCTTAAACATTTTAAAGGTCATTGGGCATATATACAAATTGACCTTGAGTCTATATCATTAGGACACTTACAATTTGATATGTATATCCATGGATTTTGACATGACATAGGGGATATAAGTGTTTAATTCCATAAAGGTGTTCTCTAATACATTTTAGCATTCAGTGAGAGAATATAAAGATTTTCTCTAATGCAATTTAGCATTTAGTAAGAGAAAATAAGATTTCTCTGATGTAGTTTCTCATATGCAGTTTGACATAAAGTTTTGAGAAATTGAGACCTACAAATGGAAAGATGACACATATCAAATTATACAGGTATCATCCGAGTTTGTCATACTCCATTTTCTCATTCATGTTAGTGAAATATTAGATATGTGTGATTATATTGGACCTGTGTCAAATATGACACATGTGTTTGATAGTTTTCGGTATAGAAAGCCTTACGGGATATAATAATGGACTTTCATTATCTTTAGATCAAATGTTTTGGTCTAAACTTAGTACCAATTCGGTAACGTGACTTAACCGTATTTTGTAACTGGTTTTAAACGTGAGTCAATAACATAATTGATTATTGTCCAAGGGAGAGAATGTTTGATATTTTCCCATCTGGTGGACAACAATTAATTGTATTTTAATTGTTTTAATAAATTATTGGTTAAGTTACGTAAATTTGATCCAGATAAAGATAATAAAGTGATTCATTAAAGGAGATATAATTGTAGCAATGAGATACTTCTAATTTGAATTTTTTCACAGGCATTTCTTACAAAATTTTCAAATTTTAATTTTATCAAGTGAATATGCTCTACAGATAAAATAAGTTACGTTGATTTTATATAGACCTACGCTGGTGTGCAAACCTCTTCCCATTATTTCTAAAGTTCGTTTAGTTTACCTACTCCACTCTACTAATTATCCTTTTATCTCTCTTCAAGATTTTATCCACATGAAATCTGTAAGTGATCTAGAAGGGGGGTTGAATAGATCTTTAAACTTTTTCGTAAAGTTCTACAAAAACACGGAAGTTAATTCACACAAGAATAATTTAAACGCAAAGAATAGGGAAGAAGAGCAAACACTGTTTTTATAGAGGTTCGGTGCTAAGACCTACGTCCTCTA
>JAOSBL010000210.1:14616875-14636514 GCA_027568915.1 Erythroxylum roraimae
TTGATTATAATCTTCCGATAATCAACTTTTGCACATGTTTATCCTTTAATTGCAACCCAAATCACCTGAAATAATTTTTTAACCAATTCTATATATTTTCTTATTATCAAAACATAAGTAGGATTTAATTTGTCAACCACCATTGGTCCAACAAAATCTTCTGTTCCAATTACGATGTTCTAACTCTATTAAATCTCATTCACACATTTATGTGGATCCTATATAAATGTGTGGATGAGATTTAATGAAACATGATAGGAAAACCATAATTGAAATAGAAGATCTGTTCCCGGTTTTATCGCCTTTATCACATAACCTTCTCACTTTCCATGTTCTTACATTTCATTTACCTCCTCTTTTGAATCTTGTTTTTTAGTTAACTCTCTCTCTCATATATTTATTTATTATTTTTAATAAAATTAACTACACATAAATTTGTTATGACTTAAAAATTTATTTGTTAACAAGTTAATAGTAGACTAATTTTACAATAAATTAAAAGTCTAAATATTTTATCACTATTTTTAGTAATTATAATTAATATTATAAAATTAAATAATATTTAAATATAAATTTCTTTATGGCTTCAATCAAATGTAATATGATTAATTGTACGTCTTGATTGGCTAGTACTAGTTGTCGGCACATGCCGATATAGCTGAATATTGGTTTTTGCCGATATAGCTGAATATTGGTTCTTATGAAAATCATATCAAATCTTTTGTTCTAGTTATTCCAGATAAATATATGGATGAAATTTAATGGAGTATAATAGGAATACTATAATTGGAATAAGAGATTTGAACTTGGTGAAAATGAGATCGTTTTGTCAAATTTAAATTCTACAAAACCTACTAAATCATTGGATTCCATAAAAATGATGGTTTTGGGTATTGGCGATTGGGCGAAGTCAACAAATACGAACAATGAGCGAAAAGTAAAAAAGTCAGCTTTGAAGTAAAGCAACTGACTTGAAGATTACTGTTACGGACAATCTTTGGCACTGGAATGTTACACGAAGGTCTTTGTATTCTATGTTACGTCAAATTGTCAAATCCTCTTGCTCTTGCCTTTCCTTTACCGACTGTCCAAGCCATGTGAAACTTTTCAGAATCCACTTGACCTTTGCCTTTAGTTCTGCTCTTACACTGATCCAACAAACACGCCTTGTCTTCACCATTTTGTGCAGTAACTTCCATTTCTTTGAGAGTATCAGATGGATTTATTATAAATAAAACACAATTATCAAACATTAGTGTTAGTGATAGCCCGAACTTCTAAATATTAACAACATTTTCTCCGAATGCCTAGATTAGAAACTGGCATAATAAGTGTATGACTACTCTTTCCAAAAAAAAAAAAAAAGTGTATGACTTATAAACAAACATATATTGAGTGGAAGTGAGAAGTACAATCTGTTTCATTGAAATGATTGACAACCCAAAATGGGAGGACAAGAATATCAGGTAACTCCATTGGCGAACATGGAGGCCAAAGGAAACAGCTAGAAAGTAACAGTAGAAAGTAAGTGGGAGAGGTCATATTACATAGAAAAAAATAAATTGAAAAAAAGAAAATGGAGTCCCATCTCCCATCCCACCTCCTCGCCACCATCTGTTCTGATCCCCAAACCGGGACCTCTCATCTACTATTAGCTAAAATTATCCCATCTATCTAGAGACACAATACCTCTCTCAATCTCCATCCCTCTTCTTATATCATTAAAAAAAAAAAAAGAAAAGAAAATTACGCTCCTCAACCACCTTAACCAACCGTCCAAACACTCTTACCCTCCTGTTGTGTTATCTCTTGCTAATCTCATAATCTTCATTCCGAATCTGAAAATATACCGCTTTTTCCTGCATCAACCACACCTCCCCGAATAAGAGAAAAAAAAACACAAAAACAATTGAAGAAACACAACACCCTCCATTGTTTCTTGTAAATTGATTCCAACCCACACTCAATGTGGCGGCCGTGGGTTAAATCAACAGTCAAAATTCACGACACCTCCTCTCCATCCCCATCCCCATCCTCCTCCTCCACCTCCACCTCTTCCCCATTCTCCTTCTCAAGCTTCAAAGATATTCAACACCTTTGCACAGAGGATCACTCCCCAACCCCCAAAAAGTCCTCCATTTTCCACCGTGTACGCGCCGCCAACTCAATCGTCCGTTACTGGTCGTCCCCTCGCCCCCTGCATACTGGCGTCAGACCCCTACCCGAGCCCGCTAATGATAAAACAACACCAACACCAACCCCAACCCCAGCCCCAACTCCTTCCATAGTAATTCCTGGCGCCGACAAACGAATTGTCGTCTACTTTACCAGCCTAAGAGTCGTACGCTCAACATTCGAGGACTGCAGAGCTGTCCGATCCATTCTCCGTGGGTTCCGCGTCTCTATCGACGAGCGAGATCTCTCTATGGATTCCGCCTTCCTAAGTGAGCTGCACCAGATCTTTGGCGGCGGTGGTCAAACCAAGTTGAATCTACCGAGGGTGTTCATTGGAGGGAGGTACATGGGCGGCGCAGAGGAGATTCGGCAACTACACGAGTGCGGCGAGCTGAAGAAGTTCGTCGACGGGCTGCCGCCGGCGGAGCCTGGGGTTTGCGACGTGTGCGGCGGTTATCGGTTTGTTCTCTGCGAGGAGTGTAGCGGTAGTCATAAGTTGTACATAGAAAAAATCGGGTTCAAGACCTGCACGGTCTGCAACGAGAACGGTCTGGTCAGGTGTCCTACCTGTTCTTGTGCCCCTCTCTCATGATTTTCACTTTTGTTTTTTAAATTTCCCACTATGATTAATCATGTTTTTTTTTTCCTTTTCTTGAAATGGGAAAATGATGTTTTAATTGATGGATTACAAGACATTGTTTGTGTTGTTGCACTTAAGATTTTCTTATTTCACATTCTTAAGCTCACACGTTGAAAGATGATAATAATAGTGGCCAAGCCAACCTGCTTCCTTTGAGCTTTGCTTTATAAGTATAACAAAAAGGGTTTTTATGAGTATCTATCTATCCATTATTGGTGTTATTATAGATTGTGAGTTATGAGGATAGTATCCTCATAAAGTCTACTAATCTTCGTTTTGTTGATCTCTAATCTTCACTATAATGCCGGGCTACCAAGATTAACCTAACCAGTTCAGAAAGGGACTATAGGCAATGTTGAATTTTGACAAGTATGATCGATTTGAGTGTTTTTTGGCAGTTTGGTCTTTCAACCCTTCTGGAGTTGTTTGTCCATTTCCATGATCAAAGTTTGCCTTTTCCGATGTCAGTTCTTTATTTACCAAAACTAGGCTATGCTCATGGGATGTCCAGTCATTTTTGAGAAATCCAACTTCATTGATCATTTATGCTTCTGATTGAAAGAATTTTGATACATTTCTGGACTTGTTTCTGATTCTCGTCTCGTCTCAGTGCTGCCAATTAAGAAAGAGTAGCTTCCTCTTGATTAATTGATATTTGAACTTGTAAAGTTGATATATACACAATTATTATTAGATGCAGCTTCAAAACTCTTGTAGTCTTTCGATGGATGGTTTATTGAAAAAGATATCATAGGAGAGCCTGTGTAACCCAAGTAGCAATGGCTCTGAAACAGGGGCTATGGATGGTTTATTGAAAAAGATATCATAGGAGAGCCTGTGTAACCCAAGTAGCAATGGCTCTGAAACAGGGGCTAAGGACTTCAAACAAGAGTTTTGTTGCTTGTATTTGTATTTTTAATTTGTAAATTCTTCTTTTAAATCAAACATTTATTTTAGAATTAATATTATTATGCAAAATTAATTTTAATTTTTTTTAATTTTTTAAAGCTAATTAATTATAATAAAAAACAATTTTATAGTTTTTATGATTTATGAAAATAAGAAGAAACTGAATTAAAATTCAAACAATTTTTTTTATTAAATGAGAAAATAAAAAAGTTAAAAATTGAAAACAGAGCTAAACTATTCACAATAAAGCCCTAGAAAATCTCATCATCCAAGAACTGTTTCAAAGGTGGAGTTTTTGGCCTATTTAAATAGCAAACACTTCATTGTTTCTATAGTAAACACTGTTTAGGGCATAATCGTATCTTTTAAGAATAAAATAGATGTAAAAGATTAAATATTAAAAAGGAAGACGTATCATTTTGTATTCCTATAAAAATAAAAATTAAAAAGTGGACGTAAGTTAAAAGGTTGTTTAGTCGAATCGGCATTTTTGTTTATTATGATAATATCATACGGAATTAGTGATATCTATTCATTGGTTTGGAATTTTTTTTTAACACCCTTAATTCATTCACTTCTCTTGTGCCATCCAAAAACTAATAGCTTCCATTTTCATGCTTGGAGCATGTCGACTTCTCTGTCAAAGAGCTGCATTTTAAGCCTCTAACTGACATGATTGCTCGTTAAATAGAATTTGATTGAGAATTTACCCATGTTCTATAAAATGTTTGGCTTGGCTGCTGATTAGTCCAGAAGAATTCCATCGTAGCATCATTACCCCACAGTTTAAAATGGATGACATTGAATTCACATTTATCGCAGTTAAGGAAGCAGAAGACGTGGCTCGCTGTGTAAGTTCAAGCATTTGCAATTGGAATGCCATAAAATGGGGAGCAGACCTCTGTCCACCCCATTCTGTTCCTTGAAAATTGTTAAATCGGCTGTACAAATAAAAAAAAACATGCTTTGTCGAAACTAGTATGGAAGACAATTTGAGTCAATGACTGCTTTCCCCTTCCAACACCTGGCACCCTTTTCATACTTAGGGAGTAGTGGGAAGCATTAGTTACCAGTAAATCTTTCTGCTTGAATCAGGAACAACAAACGAGTAGGCTTCTGTTTCGGGCACAAACTCTGTCAAGCATGATACATTGTAACCATGTGGAGATTCAAAAGAAAACATTGCAGCAGAGGCTTGCTGTGGTCAGGTACGTAAATCTCAAGACTACATTCAGTTAATACAGAGCTGGAATGTCTCAACATCTTCTGGTCCAAATCACCTCTAGGTTCTGCTTGCTTATAGTATAGAAGAAAACTACCATGTAGAAACAAGAAGAGTTCCTTTATTGAACTTTGTTCATGTACAAGATTAACAGGAAGAAGGGAAGAAAATATCTGTTCCTAATGTGACAGTAAATCCGAAATCTATGCCATTTCAAAGAGTATTTATGGGAACCTCTTTCACCTGAATTTCTCCTGCTTCACTATAAATTGTACACATAGTGTAGGCTATTCAAAGCATTCCTTCTGCCTTCATCAACTTCATAGTGCAAAACATCATGCATAGTCCTTGACTATATTCTTGCACTTCCTCTTCTCCCTACCCTGAACAAACCAAAACAAAATCGTGCTCGTTCAAGGTAAATGCTAAATGTGTTTGAGATACACGAAAAGTTCATACAGATTCCGCACTGTTGAGTTGTTTCCCTTGAAACCAGCAGTTTAGTACTCAGACTTTATCACAATTAGGAAGGTATGTCTCAAATTTTCTGTTGATGAATAGCTCGGATCTTTGTTCTACTATAAAGATCAAGTGTGTCTGCATGGTTTGGATCCAGGCACAGAGCCGCTTCACAATCTTGAAGAGAAGATTTGAGGTCTCCCATGGACTCATAAAATGCCGCTCGAAGATGAAGCATAAGCATTTCAGGCTTAAATGCTATCGCCTTTGTCAGCTCTTCTACAGCTTCATTTTCCCTTTGGTCATCCATCAGCACTGAAAACATGACATCCTCTGTTTTAGTCGAAGTTTTGTTTCCACAGGAAAAGAAATTATAAGATAAAAAAAGTTTTAAGGAAATAAAAACAGAAATAGGATCATAACAGGTTTCAGAAATTATCCTTAATGACAGAGATGACATCTTAGAGGCTGAAGGAATTCATGTATTTACGTCCCCATTTTCCAGCAACCCAAAAGATCCATAAAGAAATGTCAGATCTTAACATTACATTTGTCATGATTTGAATTAATGTAAACTTGGAGGACACAGATTAAATTAGAAATAAAAAGCCTCTAATTGGGTTCCCTGAGTTGATTTAGTTAGATCCAAAAAAGGACAGGGTTACTCTTGTCCCATGAAAACCGATATTAAACAAAGAGTGAAACATATTAAACCCATATCAGCAGTCATGCTTATTTGGAAATTCACAGCATTAGAATCAAACTGCGATTAAAAATTAAGAAATAAATCAATAAAAAGCTGTCATGTTAGAACTCAAACTAAGATTACTTCCTAAGCAGTTATGCAATCCTTAAGAAGAAATTATGCAGTAAAATATGGTTGAAGAAAACTTGAAGATTGCACAACACTGTCAAAATGGCTTCTTGCTCCATTTAGATCAACGATAAAACAAGACTTTCTTGTTCCATTTCTGATGGTCCAGAAGAACGTTGCTAAACAAATGGAAAGAGAAAAGACATAAGTAATGACTGCTTGCCTGAAAATCACAACACCGGCCAGTAGATGTATTCTTAACCTTGTTAAAACCCATTCCTTAAGCATTCTTAGTGTTCATGTTAGATACTTTAACAATGAAAAGTCCTTTATACCAACACCACCAGCCAATAAAAGACGTAAATAGAGCAATCTCCCTAACCTTGTATGTCAATATGTTTTCAGATACGTATAGAAGCAGAATGTAAAACAGTCTGAAAAATACTATTCATAACAGAAGAGAGCGGAGGTGGTGAAGTAAGGGTTGTTGACAATTACCAGCTGCTCTATATCGATATGGATACGTTCTTAACGGATCCAATTGAGTTGCCATGTTAAGATCATTCTTTGCCATATCACGATCACAATATTCAGACCGTTTCTCATATGCTGAAGCATTATTATATGCCTTCTCTATCAGCTTGGTCATTTCATCAAATGCAGCTTTTCTTTGATTCTTTAAATGACAGACACGAGCCAATCCTTGATGCGCTCTAGTATGCTTGATCTTTAGAGCATTCATGTAGCATTCTGCAGACTTGTCCAGCTTATCACAATCGACGTAAATACTCCCTAAGTTATTCAATGCCTAAAAATATAAAATATAAGATCAAACAGAAACATCAAGCGTATTTGACCTGAACATAAAGCACCAGGTATTATTACTCCTTACTTGTCCTTTCCTGAGACCATCTGAAGGGCATCTAAGAGCTTCCTCCAAGAGTTGGATTACATCAGATGAAGTTTGAGGATCCAGATTTGTATCAGCCAATGTATATGCTTTAAGGAAGAAAGCTTCAAATGACCGCTGGATTAAAATCGATTTTTCAGCTCTTGCAAGAGCCTCTTCACGATGGCCAGTATCATATAGAATCCATCCTTCATAAACCAGCCTCTCATGCTCAGTAAATGAGTTATTTCTAGCCAATCGCAAACAACGCATTGCTGCCTTCTGGCAATTCAACCTAAAACATTGATATTTAGACTACTCCCAGTTATTGACTAGAAAAATGCCTGGTGCTATTCAGAAAGAAGAAATTACAATCCTACATGGCCATTGTAGATTCCTTAACAGAGCCTATGAAGGGTCAATTTAGAATCCTTGCAGCAGTGAACTATAAACTGAAATCAAAATTTAGTATTTCATCATTTAGGATGAACATGCTAATTTCTAACCCTAACCACAATAACATCAAAGGAATTTGGGAGTCTGGTCAATTCTGCAGACTAGAACAAATTCAATAAGATGATTCATAAAAGCAATATTATGATAATTACCGCAGAAGTAGCAAAGATTGTCGAAACTGTAACAGGCTGTTCCCAGGGTCATTTTCCAGCATCTGATGTATTACTGCTACAGAGCCAATGTCATCTACAGATGACCATCTCTCATATAGTCGCATCCAGCAGTCAGCCAGATTCTCCTGCTGAAGATGTTGGCTGAGAAGCTCAATCAACTGAGTAGCACCTATCTTCCCATGGAACATCTTGTATTTGGGTTCCATAGTTAACATTGCTCGAATATCTCTAACAGCATTTTGATAATCCTCAACTGCAATGAAAAACCAAGCCCTTAATTCGAGGCACTCAGGAGAGAGCTTGAATCCAATAATTCTATCAATCTCTGAGATGGCTGATCTGATCTCCCTCTCTTCAAGCTTTTTAACAGCTCTATATTTATATGGGAATGACAGTGTTGGATCTAATTCAGTGGCAGTATTCAAGTCTGTTATCTTCTCTCTTCCAACACCATACAAAGATCTCTCTTGGTACATCCAGCCAAGTGGTTTATGCTCAAATATAAGAGAATTTATTAACCTAAAAGCTGAATATTGTTCACCCTGTTTGAATTTGGTCCTTGCAACTCCAGCTAATGAATAAGAATGTCCTTCCCGAGCAGCTGCTTCAAAACAAAGTTGTGCGTGCCTGTAATCCTGTCTGTCAAGCAAGACACAGCCAAGCCGATGTAAAACAAGTGTCTTCTGCCACTTTTCTGTCGCAAAAACTTGCATTCTCTGCAACAACACCAGTGTGATGTTGGATAATATATTCTCTTCCATAGCAACCTGGCTTAGGAAATAATAAAGCAAGAATGACGAGCTCCCCAGTGTGGCAAATCTCTCCCCAGCCTCATAGCTACAGAAGACTTCCATAATTTTCTGATTATACAAAGACATTGGGAGCTCTCTCAGTAAAACTTGTAAACAAGAAGCCAAAAGGAGATTTGCTCTCTCTTCAAAACCGTAATCAATAAGTATCAATGCTTCCTCAATACTGCAGACTAGTGAAGCTAAATGACCATCACAAGCAGATTTCATCTCCTCACAACAAAACCTACTTGCAAATGAAAGTAATTCCAATACAATCTCGGGATGGAAGAAATCGACTCTCCTAGTCCTACTATAAACTTCCACTGCTCTCATTCCCTCCACAGATATTCCATCCTTAGAAAAGTCTATGGAATCCCTCCTTGACTCAGCAAAACTACCATATAACATTGCATTTAAAGGGCTCGAAAGAGCAGCAATTTTGAGTCTCTTACAATGAACCACCTCATCATTAATGCAAAATGTAACTTCACCATCATCCTTTAAACTTAGGGGCTCATTTCTCGTCAAGGTCATAGCATTAACCACCTCCGAGTGATCTTGACTACATTGGCAACCATTGTCAACTGAATTAGAATCAAACCCAGAAACCAAAGCAGCCTTGGGACATTCAAGAATGTAGCCACAACAATCCATTGATGACACACCAATTAACTCATCTTCCCTCTTCTCAAACCTTAACCAAGCAGATAGCACTACCTTTGAGTGCACATCACTAGCATATTGCCTCGCAGCACAGAGGCACTTTCTGAGCAACTTAGGATCACCTAGCCCACGCAAAACCGAGTATTGCTCAATAAATAACAAGGATTTTCCCGTTTGTGGGCAATTAGCAAGCCGGCAATAAAGGTCAGCTAAGGACTCCACATAATATATGGGTTTTAGGTGAGGCTCTATGGGGGGTTCAAGGAGCTCAGTTGAAGGGAGGCCATAAGGAAGCAGAAATCTAGCTACTGAATCATAGCTAGTCAATTTGGATTTAGAAAGTTTGCTTCTTGACCCAGTACTAGTATCGGTGGAGCTCAAGGCGTGAACTTGGGTGCTCTTGAATTTATCCAAGAGCTTAAGGGCACGCATTATTCACTAGAAATGGTTTAGATGCGCGTGCTTATATCTGTATAGACAAAGAAATTCCAGATTGCCAGCCATCAGAAGCTAAAACCCAAAAAACATTTTAAAAATAAAAAGAGAGAGAAGTCAGATGACAAACACTGTTTACCTCAAAGCATCTCCGTTACAGAAGAGAAGAGGAGGGTTAGGGAAGCAAGGAATTGGCTGAAATGGGTGTTTTTCTTTTTCTTTTTATCCAGAAAGAGAAGAAACTTGAGCGATGAAAGTCTTTTGACTTCTGATATCCTTTCTTTCACGGAACAGATTGCCTCAAAACTCTAGCTTTCCTCAACACTTGTTATTTTCTAGTAACCTTTCCCTGTCAGAGATGTTCCTCTTACAAAAAACGCCTTCTCTTGAACTTAAAGCAGTGTGGTGGAGAGGAATTTCACAGCTTGATTTGGTGACTGACTCCAATGCGATGGTGTTTCAGATGAGTTCAGTAGCTACTCCATAGCCACTACAAATTGTCATTATCAAAGCAAAAGCCAATGTTCCGAAATCCTAAACCTGACTCGTAGCTTTGAGTTGGGATATGATTGTTGTTTCTTGAGTGAATGAAGAAAAAAACAATTTGATTAATGCCAAAAACAGTACTAGAGACAAGAAGATATTTGGTTTCGGTGATGGTTTGGAAGAAAAAAAATTGCAGGTTAAGCAAACTCTGATAAACCAACCTCATAAAATAAGTTACTTGGTCATCGTCAATACCAAACTAATCCACATGTTTTTGCAATTAATTTAAGCCACCAAAGAGTGGTTAATTTTGGAGTAGCACAAAAGCATCAACCAATCCAAATTACTTTGAAAGACCACGCTACTTTCGTTTGATTTGTCACCTTTAAATCTATTAATGCACAAAGTTTTAAGTACTTTCTCCAAGTACAACCTTAGGATCTTTGCAAGAAAGTGCGCCTTTAAGCAAATGACCTGAAAACGTCCAAGATCCTCGAGATTAGATTGTTTCTGCGTATGCCAAGCGTTTAACTGCCTACAGAACGTTATTGCTCGACCAAAGTTCATCTTTAAGTGGTAAATCCTTTCATGGAGAATTAAAAGAGAAGAAAACTACATGCGTTAGTTTGTCAAACACCTTTTCCCTCACTTTGAGAGTGAGCTGGATTAGCAATTTATCAAAAGAATAGGTAGAGGCTTTCATCAATGTATGTTTGTTTACATGTCCAAATCGCGCATGTTCCTTCAGAGGAGACGCTCTAGGACCTGTAGCTAACACATGCATATTTCTAGACGTGGGTTATCAATAATTGTCGTCGAACTTGCAAAAATAAAAGCCAATTAATAGTTAGGTTCATCAGATCTAATCAGGTCAATTCGTGGATCATGGTGTTTGCTCTTTCTTTATATTAAATTATTGCATGACCACGAGGGCTCTGGTGGAGCAGTACCAACTCTTCCATCCTTAATCAAAATTTCTATTTCGAGTATTAAGAATGAAGTCGCTTTAACTCTTGTGATTGAGAACTTTGCCATTTGAAAGGATCCTACTTTACTCGAATCTGAATTAGTCAGTTGTTTATGTAGTCTCAAATAATGGGTGGTTTAATAAAAAAAAATTATTACATGCTTAGGCGCACAGTTTATAATAGAAATGTCAAAGGATAACCATAAGAGAATGTTATGCCTAGCCCCAAAAGTTTAATTGATAATAAGGGATCGTTGTCACGTGCTATGGATCCAATTTGCCAATTCCATACGTTTTATTGTAGGATATAACATCAAATCATTTCAACAAAATTATTTTGTGATTGATTGTTATATAAATAAGAGACTTTTTGTTTTTTAATTCAATGTTAATAGTAATTTTTGTTAAAATTTTAATAAGTTTTAAAATTATAAGATTTATTTAGATAATCTAAAATAATAAAATAGTTTTAAAAATAAGAAAAATGATTATAACTTTTACCGTTAAATATATTCGTGATTTTGATAAAGAGAGATCCTATTTAATTTTATCAATATAAATCTTACGTAAATATACAAATAAAATTTAATAAAATAGAGTAAGAATTATAAAAACTATATTATTTTACTACTGTCAAAGCTTCATCGCTGAAATTCACGAAAGATTCTCTAATTGACGGCACAATAAGGAAAAAAACAAAGATCGGGTCCATCCATCAGTCCATACAAATTTGGCGGAAAATCGGAATTAATGACTAGTGGGTATAATCAGCAATTTTGAGCCTTGTTTCTTTCAGTTGAGAAAATGGATTTGATCGAACAAACATGGTCGATAAGAGAATGTAATCTCAAAGTGAAAGATACAACTCTGGCAAAATGTGATTCTTCCTTTGTGTTACCTTCTGCAGGATGGAATTATGACGACACGAGATGCATATAATAATGAATTACCACACCGCCAGAAACAATGCAGAGGCAGGTCCTTGGACTTTTAGGAACCACTGGACTACATGTGATGCCAATCACTAAGGAAGTGTTTGTCCTGGTGTGGCTTATCGATTTGAAAAGAAAGAGATCATAGGATAGGACATCTCTATGTCTACATATTCTGATTCATAAAAGATATCAAAAACATAAAATGCAGTTTACCTTCTTTTTTTTTTGAATGAATTTTTTTAATAAATGAATTATTACAATAGTGTAACTATTACAAGAAGTAAATTGAGTTCATGGCATTTATCCTACAAGACAAATAGTGAGGAACTAAAATATTAAGACAAATGGCAGAGACGTGTTTAATAAATGAGGTGTTTGACAAACAGCTTATCAACTGTTTTTTAACTTTTAACCTTCTTAAAAAGTTATTGATATGTTTAGTGAATGTCTTATTGATTAGCTTATTTGTCCCCAACAAACTAGAGCTTTTGGAGTTAGCTATTTGCCTAATAACAGTATTGCCCTCCACTTTATTCTCTACTTTTGCTTTGTGTGTTTTAAATTTGGTTTTTTTAATCGTACAATTATGTCATGAAGTTTGAAAGAATATAATAAATGAGTTAATTAAACTTTTTAATCTTTATTTAGTTTTATAATATTAGTTTACATTTAAAAATATCATAATATTAAGTTTTTGAACATAAAGAGTTACATCAAATTAATATTTTTAGTATTTAATTACTATATATCGTATTTGTGTCATATTATAATTATAGATATTTTTAATTTATTAAATAATAAAATTCATATATATTATATGAAAAATACTAATATGATGTAACTCGTTGCATCATTCGTATTAATAGAGAATTTAACGTTGGATTATTATTATTATTATTATTAATAAAGTACTAAACTTAATTTTTGTAAAATTAAATATCTAAATCTAAATTCTAATAAAAATATTCAATGAAATACTAAGAAATATAATATTCATGTCCTTATAATTTTTTTAAAAGCATACCCTCATAAGTCATTTTACACATCAAAAATTAATACTAAATAACTAATTTTACCAAATATTTTTAATAAACAGATATTTTTCGCTGGTTAAATCAGCTAATAGAATAACCGCTGATAAAATCAGTAAACAACTAATGTAATATCCTGTTTGCCAAACAGGCCATAAGCTTTTCGGAACGCTGGACAATTTGTAAGGAATGAACTTGAACATATCAAATAGCTTTGGTTTTTGGAGAAGTTGACTAGCCATCTCGTGTACGCATAGTCCTCCTAAACCCTTGCTTCGCCTTCTTCCAGAGCCTGCTCATGAGTCCTCCGCTAGCTGCCCATGCAGTTGTTGTAGAAGTTTCTTTAATGTTCTTACCTTCTCTTTATGCATGTTATCCGAGCACTGATTATAGAAGACAGATCTGAAGTAAGAGATGAGAGTAGGCGATGAGCTATTCAATCATCTCATACCCTTATTGATTTGATTGGTTACGACTCTCAGGTCGCAGGAGTCGATTAAAAAATTTTAACTTAGTATATTAAATTGCGCTAAATTTGAATAAAAATATTTAATCATTTACCAAATTAAAATAATTATAATTTTGTTTTAAAAGTTATATAAAATCAAATAAATAAATATAAAAAATATAATGGATATATTAGGAAAATATGTAGGTAAGATTTGATTTGTTAACTATACCAATATATCTTTTTAATAGTATTAATGACAAAGACTGCAATACTATTTGTCGCTATTAGCTAAATATTTATTTGATGTTAAAATAATTAAATTTAATAATAATGTTTTTGCAGATTTTCTAATCTGAGATAGACAACCTTAAAGAAGAGATATTTGAGCTATTGGATCAAATGTCCATGCCCAATAAAAGATTTGTTAGATATTTTGCCAAATTTCCCTCACTATCTCATGAGATACTTGAACTATTTCTTTCTTTTTGCCATATATGGCAAGCCAAGATAAATCATTTTAATTATGCTATCAATGACACTCTTCAAATCCTATGTTTCAACAAGATTTCAATTGAGTCATTCTTGATGTGGTTGTTTTTTTAATATATACCATCAATCAATAGTGCATGTCAAGACTCAACCAAAGTCCAGGGTCAGCACAATCAAACTAAAGGATAGCACAATGCAACACAATCTCCATGAACACCGCACCCTACAAAAAAAATAGAAAATTCAGTCTAACACACAAATAGTAGAAGTTTGTTACAGAGGGTGTAAAAGTTGCTTCTTCGATTTTTGTTTTTCCTTTTACTTCCAGGCTGTTCCAGAGTTGGTTGTTTTATATTCCAATAATTTTAGGTCGTTAAGCCTATAATAGAAAGGAGAGAAAAGTAATGATACAAAAAAAAAAGTAAAACAAGACAAGTTTTGGAAAATAGAAAATACTTCCCTTTCTCTTCCATTTTCTCTCTGTATCTCTTCCTCTTCTTCTTCTTCTTCGTTACTTCTTCTTCACTTCTTCTTTACTTCTTCCTACCTTCTTCCTTCAATATTTGTAGAGATAACAAGGTGGTTTTTCTACCATCGGACACTTAGGTTGATCATAGCAAGGATCGATTTAGTGAGCCTCATCATGATGGCTTCCTTGGGTACCCAGAAAAACACTCATCAACATAGTAAATAACTAGGTTTATGGTCGAGAAGGTAGACACAACAGAAGAGAAGATAAGGTGTGGTCATGATGGTGGCTTGGGCAACCATTTATTTTTGTATTGGTGGGAGTGAAAAGACAATCGAGGGTGTTAAACAACCTAATTTCAGCCATTAAAACATAGACTTCAAGTAATACCCCAAAATTTCCTTCACCTAAGAACATTAATTAAATCCTCCAAAATCTTCTATATCCTACAAAATTCCTAAGCTATTCCCCCTTTAACCTTTGACCTGATAATTGGTATTAGAGCATTTTTCTGGGACTGTGGGACAAACTGGCAAAGACTAGATTTCAATTTATGGCAGAGAGAAATGTAGAGTAGAGGCTGCAAGAATTGAAACAAAAGTTCAAAACATTGAGTGATGATTTCTCTATTCAACTAAGAGGAGTACAATAGTGATTGGAAGATTCACAATGCTCAACTGAACAAAAAATAGATCAATTGCTATCGACAATTCAGCAGCTAACTAACAGCAAGGGTTCCAACGAAGTAGAAGGGCATTCAACCTCAACTGCCAATTCTAAAGTTTTATTGCCAACCCCTGGAGCTGAACCATTATAGGCCAAACCTATCCCCAACATTGCAATGAACCAACGAAGACAAGTTTTCAACTGCATCTTGGAGCCAATAGATTTGAATCGTCAAGGACCTAAAATTGAGTTAAACCATTTTGATGGAACAAATGCAAGGTTGTGGATTAGGAAATGTAGAAGGTATTTCCAATTTTACCAGATTCCAGAAGAAGAGAAGGTAGAAGTTACTGCTCTTCATTTTGAAGGCAGAGTTGCACGGTGGTTTGAGAACTACCTTGTTGGGTGATAATTTATCGCATGGGGGGAGCTATTTATTGCCATCCTAAAGAAGTTTGGAAAACTGAATATAGGGAGTCTCGTTGATTCCTTCAATAGCTTGAAACAATATGGAAGTGTGCCAAATTACATAGAGACCTTTGATGAACTAAGAGCTTGTTTAGTGGAGTTTAAGCTGCAAATGGATGAAAAGCATTTTATCCACAACTTTATTGGAGGTCTAAAAGATGAAATAAAAAACTTTATAATTATTTAAATCCAAATTGCTTGAATGATGCCAATCACATTGCAGAATAGGTGAAGTTAAAGTTGGAAGCCATCTTTAAAAAGATCAAAATCAATTACGGTAGACCCCAACAAGTAGTGCAAAGGATTCTTATGGTTAGAAAGTTCGAGAAGCCAACAAATAGTGGGCCAAGAGAATTCAAGAAGGGGTAGTGCTATAGATTTGGTGACAAGTTTTACCCTCGGCATCAATGTAAACCAAAACCTACATATTGTTGAAAGTGATGAAACATAAGACACAGAGGTAGTAGGAGAACAGGAAAAAGAAACAAAATCTGAAGTTGAAGCTGATTATCTAGATTGATACTAGAAGACCTATAGCTTTGTGAACCTTAGGGCAGTAGAAGGAACACCACTGAAACCCACACCAACCATTCCTTTAGTTGTAATGATGGCAAATGGGGCTAGAGTGGTAATCAGGGAGCATTATGAGGGATTTATTTGGAAAATACAAGGGCATAAATTTGAATTCAATCTTAGAGTGTTTAAATTGGGAGGCTGTGATATGGTGTTAGGTGATGATTGGCTTAAAACAATGAATCGAGTGACCTTCGATTATGAAGCTGATATGCTTAGATTAGAAGTGAAGGGTGAACCAACTGAGTTAAAGGGGATTAATGGAGTGGCAACTCTCAAATTGATGGATGCAGAGAATATGGGCAAGATGTTAGAGAGAGAAGAGGCAGAATGGGTAGCCCACATTCTCTTACTACAACCCAAACCTTTACCTACAAGCATTCCAATGGAGATACAACGATTGTTGAATAACTACAATGACCTCTTTACTAAACTAAAAACAACAACCCCCATCAGAAAACATAACCACATAATTCCACTAAAACTTGAAAGTCAACCTGTTAACCTAAGACCTTACAAATGCCTATACTACCAAAAGACTAACGTTGAAAGACAAGTGAAGGAGATGTTACAAGATTCAATAATCCACCCTATCCATAACCTTTTTGCCTCACCAGCTCTCTTAGTCAAAAAGAAGGATGGCACTATGAGGATGTGCATAGAATACAAAAGATTGAATGAAATGATGGTAAAAAATAAAATGCAGATTCCTATGATTGATGATTTATTAGATGAATTATTTGGGGCGTCAATGCTTTCTAAGCTAGACCTTAGATCAGGTTATCATCAAATCTGAATGTATCCTGAAGACATCCTTAAGACAACCTTTAGGACTCACCAAGGCCATTACGAGTTCTTAGTTGTGTCTTTTGGCTTGACTAATGCCCTAACCACCTTTCAGGCACTAATGAATGATATTTTTGCACCTTATCTAAGTAATTTTGTACTTGTGTTTTTTGATGACATATTGATCTACAGTAGAAGTTTTGAGGATCACTTATTTCACTTACAGACCCTGAAAATATTGAAGTGATGCAAACCTGGCCTATACCAACTACCTTTAAGTCACTGAGAGGGTTTTTGGGACTTACAGGCTACTACCGTAAATTTGTGAGGAATTATAGTCTAATCAGCAAGCCACTAACAAACTTATTGAAGAAGGATTCCTTCCTCTGGGAAGAAGAAGCTAGACAAGCCTTTAACAAACTGAAAAGAGCTATGAATGAAACCTTAGTGTTAGTCATGCCAAATTTCACATAAACTTTCATTCTAGAGACTGATGCTTGTGATTCAGGAATTAAGGCAGTGTTAATGTAGAATTCCAGACTTATTATCTACATTAGCAAGGCATTAGGACCAAGTAATCAAGAGCTGTCCATCTATGAAAACGAATTCCTAGCTCTATTAATGGCAGTAGCAAGGTGGAGACATTATTTAAAGCCAAATCAGTTTATAATTAAGACTGACCATGAAAGCTTGAAGTACTTGTTGGATCAAAAGATTACTACACCAATACAAAAAAAAAAGGTTGGCCAAGTTATTGGGTCTGAACTATAAGATACAATACAAGAAGGGGAGAGAGAATAAGGTTGTTAATGCTTTATCCTAAAGATGGGAATCAATAAAAGAGAATTTGGCAGGCCTCATTATCATTACCCCAACTTGGCAAAACGAAGTCTTAGAGAGTTATCATGGTGATTCAGAAATCCAGAAGGTCATCAATGATATTAAGGTTGAACACAACATTAACCTAAAATATACTTTTGATAATGGAATCCCCAAGTGCAAAGGAAAGGTGGAAGTAGGTAGAAATAAATTGTTAAGAGAGTAGTTGATTATTATGCACAGTGATTCAGTGGGAGGACACTCTGAAGAATTGAGAACTTACAAAAAAGTTAGATCATTATTATACTGGAAGGGAATGAGAAATGATGTAAAAAAGAAGGTTGGTGAGTGTGACATCTGCCAAAGGAGTAAACCAGAACATGTGCACTCTTCAAGGTTATTACAAGCTGTCTCAATTTTAGAGGCTACTTGGAGAGATATAAGTATTGATTGCATAAAGGGTTTGTCTACAACAGAAGGGAAAAATGTGATAATGGTGGTAACGGACAGACTCATAAAGGGGGCTCATTTTTTGGCTTTGACTCGTCCTATTATTGCCCCAGTTGTTGCCAAAACATTCATTGGGTAGATATTCAAGTTACATGGGTTGCCTAAAAGTATAATTTATGATGGAGACAAGATCTTTACTAGCAATTTTTGGCAATCATTATTAAAAGCATTAAGGGTTTCACTCAATTTAACTACTGCTTATCACCCTCAGAGTGATGGACAGACTAAAAGGGTCAATTAATGTTTAAAGACTTATTTGAGATGCATGGCTGGAAGTCACCCTAAGCAATGGAAGTTACCCTTAGCAGAATGGTGGTATAATACTAACTATCACTCTACTTTAGACACCACTCCTTATTAGGCTCTATATGAAACAAACTCCCCCCTAAATATAGTTTTGAGCAAATTGTTGCAACTCCTAATTGAAGTAAATCACTTGTTAATATAGAAATCACGTATAATATGTAAAATGCACAACAAGGGGGTTGAATTGTGTCAAATCTTTTAAGATATTAATCTTTAAAATCTTCTTGATTTTCTTTACAAATTCAGACGATTACGAAAACAATTCACTTAATTTGGTGAGTAACGCAACAGTGAAAATCAGTATCTATTCTTCCAACAACAAGAAAATTTAAGAGATAATAGTTAGAGAATATGACGCCGCGATTTATCCTGGTTCACCTTTAACCTTGAGTTACGTCCAGTCCTCAGAGTTCGTCTGAGATTTCACTATATCCTTCAACCTTACAAGTATTATTTCTACACTTCCAGAGCCTCTTCAGGTCTCTTTCACAAAGTATTCTTTATCTGCTTCCTTAGCCTCTTCAGGCTCTAGCCTTTCTTTTCACTCGAAAAGATATTGTTTGAGCTTCATGTTTTAGATGTATTTGCTCTCTTTTGCGTGAGCACTTGAGCACAGAATTTCTCTAAGTATGCTTTTACAATCAAAATTCTTTTCTCTTTTTTTGCATCGTATCGTATCTATTTTTGTTTACGACTATAATTAATATTTATAGCCTAAATCTTCAACAATCTTCTTGATAATTCTGCTTGTCGAATCTTCTAAAAATGGTTATTAGTAAAGTCCTATAACTAACTCCAACTAACTGACGTTCTCGTACATTCTTCAATTACATCGTCTTGCATAGATTCATATGCTTCATCTGGTGTCTCATATGCTTCGCCTGGTGTCTTAGACTAAGCACTTCGTCTTATCCATCTTATTTAGCTTTTACTAAAGTATCGTCTTGATTTGATGATTTATGCTACTTACATTTATCTGCGCACTTAATAAATTCATCAAAACAGTTTACACACTTCTATGATTATTATTATTTGACTTTCATCAAAATTAATAGAA
>JAOSBL010000210.1:14641884-14656304 GCA_027568915.1 Erythroxylum roraimae
GTAGCCCGAGAAAGCATCCAAGAAACTGAGGAGTTCATGCCCTGACGTGGAGTCTACCAGCTGATCGATTTTGGGCAGGGGAAGCTGTCCTTTGGGCATGCTTTGTTTAAGTAGGTGAAGTCAATGCACATTCTCCACTTTCCGTTTTTCTTCTTCACGAGGGTTCATCCTCTCCGTTTCTTCATCAGCTCTCACGTCAAGAGAGCTTGTCAAGACTACCGCTCCGTCTAGTATCCTTGTTTTCGCTAAGTAGCATTCCCTAGCGATTCTCTGCTGACCCCTGACGACACCGATTCCATGGGATGTTGGGAACTTCATTGCTTGGTAGTAGGTGGAGACAATCGCTCTGAGGGTGTTTTGAGTGGCTCGTCCGATTATTGCATTGTACGCCCCTACAAACTTCAGCACCAGGAACTCAACGTCCCTCTCTATCTGACATGGCTTTTGTCCTAATTTTACTTTAAAAAAGACTCGGGCAAAGGGGTAGGCTGATGCTCCAGTTACCCCTTTGATAGGTCCCTCTATTGGCAGTAGTCGATCCTTCGGTATCTCCATCTGTTTGAAGGCATCGTAATACAATAGGTCGACCGAGCTACCTGTGTCAATCATTACCCGTTTCACCTCATTACCATCCATGTTCAGATTGACTACTAGCGCATCATCATGAGGACAGCTAACACCATCCAGATCGGATTCGTCAAATGATATCCTCCCATCGTTCTGCTTCTTTTTCTTGGCTGATAAGTCTTCACCGACTTGCCTGGCATACCTCTTTCTTCCTTTAACGGTAGACCCGCCTGCTGCACTACCCCCAAAAATCATGTTAATGACCCTAACCGGTCGGTCGTCTTGCTGTCCGATGTTTCTATCACCTCTTGCCTTGGACTGTCCTCTCGCATCGCGTCGATCATCTATATTCCTGTTCTGCCTCCCCCCATTGTTCCTATCGGTTTGTCTCCAAGGCTTTCGCTAGTTGTCAGACCGATCGATTCTACCCTCATTATCTCGATCGGTATTTTTTTCGTGCTTCAAAAATCTGGCTAGCCTTCCCCTTTGGATAAGGAGTTCAATTTCTTTCTTCAAGTCCCAGCAATCCTCCGTGTCATGACCGATATCTCTATGGAACTTATTGGGTTCTCGGAGGGGTTCTCCATCTGCTCTCATGGCTGCCAATACTTCCGCATATCGCCTGTTGAGCGGGGTGAAGGATTCTCGTCTTTGTCCTTGTCGATCGGTCGGCTTTCTCCAGCTCGACTGATCCTTCTGTCGCTTTTGTGAATCATCTGCTCTGCCACTCGGTCCGCGGTCGTCTGCTCTACGTTTTGTGTTTTTCAACACTTCCTCGAGCTGGATATACTTGTCTGCTCGATTTCTTATCTCTTGAATAGACTTGGGCTGATCAAGGGCCAATGACTTCTTAAACTCTTCATCCCTTATGTTGCTCATAAGTGCCGCCAACATGGACGAGCAAGTGAGGTTAGGGACTTCGACAGCTTCATTATTAAACCGAGTGATGAACTCCTGCAAACTTTCGTTCCTTCCTTGGGTCAACTGCATCACTTCCAAGGCAATCTTCTGTGGCCGTTTACTTGTAGCAAATTGATTGAGGAATAGCAGCTTACAATCCTAGAAGCAAGTGATGCAACACGGGGGTATACTATTGAACCATCGCCGAGCTCCTTCTTGAAAGGCGGTACAGAATGCCTTACATTGAATGGCATCCGGAACACAATGTAGGTTCATCATCGACTGGAAGTGCTGCAGATAGTCCAGGGGATCAGTCTTTCCAGTGTATTTTTCAGGCGTCGATATTTTGGTACCGACCACAGGGAGGCTATCCAGGATCGCCGGGATGAAAGGAGAGCTATACTGTGTTGATGGTTGGTCCGGACGGGAATTCATGGCCAGATTGATTCGATCGTCCATGATTTTTTCTAGAGCTTCAGCGGACTGCCGATCGGTCATCACATCAATCTGCCGAGCGGGGATTTGCCCAATCTGCCTAGCGGGGATTTGCTGCAGGTCTGGTTGAGACAGTAAGATTTGGCAAATCAATAGATCGGCCGCTTCTTCTATTTGTCGTCGGGTGAGGGAGACTTGTTGTGGTGCAGGGTGCGAAGTGGTTCCGGCGTTATCCTCCAGGGCTGCGCTCTGTGCTTCTTGATCTCGGTTTTGAGGTTGTGGTTAATCATCCGGGTGTGAAGATTGTGTGTGGTTATTCGGCGGTAGCTCATCTGTACTAGGGTTTTAGGTGACGGGTTGAGGCAGCGTCAACGGAAGGGCAGCGAGTAAACGCAAGCCTATTCGTTGCAATGCAAGTGCAGCGACGGCGGCTACATCAGGATTAGCTGCTGCCGCCTGACTTATCTGTGTAGTTCTAGACGTGGTGCCCTGACGCCCGGCCCTACGGTGGGCGCCAACTGGTTCTATCTGATCTTGATGGGGCTGGACGCCATTGTTTGGATCCATGAGTCCGAGTGATCTCAGCTAGGGAATACCTGCAAAATAATAGAAGGCACACCGGGGTTGATTTCCAGTAGGCCCCTCCGACGCTCAAGTTAGTCTTTTTGTGGGAGTTTTGGTAGCAATGAATAGAAACAGCAGGGTTCTAATGTCGTACCTGTATCATTGTTGGGTCCGTGTTTTGCGTACCGGGGCGAACTCAAGCCCATCTAGCGGGGCGAGTGAGGCCCCGCATACCTCAAGTTTGCACGCGACCACTAATCAGTATTGTCCTCTTTGGTCACGGGCACAATTCGAACCCATGACCTCAAGGTTTTGTTGCATTTAAATGCACGCCTTTTACCAATTAAGTCCCTCAACTTTTAAAATTTTACGATACTGGCTTGTATTTGGCCGATATTCCAAATATCAGCCGGTACTAAGCCAAATTGTCGGTACCGACCAGTATCGATTTTGTATTGTTAATATCGATTGGCACTAAAGCCCAAAAAGGTACCAGTGTCTCAAGTATCATTTTTTGATCAGTATCGATCATAACAGTACAGTATTCTAAGCCCTACTTCTAATAACTTCATACAAAATTCTATAATATACTTTGCAAATATTGGAGATCTTTTTCTATAATGCTAAAATGAACATGACTTCATGAGCTAAAAAATCTAGATAGATAACCTACATCAAACATTAAGTAAGGTCATGTCTAGTTGCAGTCAAATAGAGCCAACTATAAAATAAACTCTTTGATTGAGTTACAACATATAATCTTTCATTATCATCATTTAAGACTTTCTCATTTTGAGCAAATGGTGTAGTTACAGAGTTGCAGGTGTTTATTTTTAATTTTTGTAAAATATCAAAAATGTATTTTTTTTAACAAATGAAAATCCCTAAGTTATGCTAATTGATTTCTGTCCTAAGAAAATAATTAACAAATCAAATATGACATTTCAAATTCATGTTTCATTTCATTATGTAAAATTATTTATCAACTTAAGATCATTACTAGTAAACAATAAATCATTAATATAAAGTTAAATGATGAGTTGTTTCCCATTTGTACAACTTTTGACATAAAGTATATCTTTATTACTACTCCTCCTAAATCTTTGATGGATCAAATGTAAGTTTATTTTGTTATATTAAACTTTTGGCACTTGCTTCAAACTATAGAAGGCCTTGTTGAACTTGTAGACAAAATTTAAACCCCTCACAATATAAATCTCTTCATCTAATTCTCACTTCAAGAAAGTAGATTTTACATCCAAATGATAAAGTTCCACCCTAAAATTTCATTCAAAGTTATGATTAGTCTACTGGTGTCATCTCTTGCAACTGAGACAAATGTATCCCTAAAATCAACTCTAAGTTGTTAAGCATAGTCTTTTACTACTAATCCTACTTTAACCTTTGTGCATAAAACTATCAAGGTCTAATTTGATTCTATATACCCACTTGAAATTAATAACTTTCTTATCTTCTAATTTCCCAACCAAATCCTAATTTTCATTTTTGTTTATCATCTCATATTCTTTTTTTATTGTTATTACCTATTCAAATTACTTGTCAACTTCCTAAAAATTACTAGGTTCAACAATAGCAAAATTACATCTCTTGTATATATTTGCTAGAGACTTGACTTTGTAACCTTATATATAATTAAGCCAACGTTAAGAGGTGAATTTGAGCTGAAATGTTGTTGTTCAAATACCTTTAAAGAACTACTTAATGTTACAATAACGTCTGACTCAATTAAAGACTCAAATTTCTTCCAAGATATTAGTTGTCTTTTAGAATCTCAATTGATGCATCCATCCATAGTACATCTTTGCTGGTAAAATAATTTTAGGATTTCACATCATAACTTTTGTCTCCTTTAAATTATGATCATAACTGACAAATATTCCAAATAAGGCTTTTCTCGTCAAATTGAATTATATTTATAAAAGGAACATAATAGTATCAAAGAGATCAAACATCGTTTAAATGTTTAGCAGAAGACTTAATGCCTAACCAAGCTTCTATAAGTGTCAAACCATTAATTGCTTTTATAGGTAACATGTTGAGTAAATAAACGGAGATGCAAACTGCATTTTACAAAAATCCCTTTGAAAAGTTTTTCTTAAATAACATATATTTGGTCATATCTACGAATGTCCTAATAATTGATGCTCAATTCCACAATCTTTATAAAATTAATCAAACTAACTCGAGGTGTACTCCTCTCCATTATATGACCTGACAGTCTTGATTATGAAATCATTTTGGTTTTCAACTAAAGCTTTAATTTTTTAACACAAAAAATATTTGACTTTTTCAACTTATAAATTGACCCAAGTCATTATTGTAAAATCATCTATAAATAATATGAAATATTTATTTTTACTTAATAGAGTTTCCCTGTCGACTTACAAACATCAATATGAATTTTTTATTTGGTTCTCATTACACTATCAATATAAAATGGGTGTTTATTTTGTTTTTCTTCTTTAATGATCTCAAATTGAAATGCATAAATGTCCTATACTATTTAAAACTTTCATATTTTGACAATAAGAGCACTTTCCTTAAGATAAACAAAATTTAAGGGAAATATATTATCACTTATTTAAACTTTTTCAATTTAAACACCATAAAGATCATAGTTTGTGTATTCTATACAAGTAAAATAAAGAGAGAAATTCTTACACATCATTTAACCCATACTAAGAAAATTATGAGACAATTATGTCATAAAGAGAACAAGAGAAATTTACTATATACCTTTCTTAATGTTGATGGCTATTAAGCCTTTGGCTTTAGTTTATACAACAGTTCCGCTTCCTAAGACAATTTTAGATTTGATTTTTTTTATCAAGTAAGATGGACATATGGAATCTTTTTCCATATGACTAGTACATTCACCATCTATAAACCAGATAAGATTAGTTTTGAGCTGTAATAAATAAGTGAACATCCTTTTTTTTAAACTCTTCTATATAATTGGCTTGTTGAAGACGATGTTTTGGTGGATGAAATTGTTAAGGTTTCTACTTTTTCTTGGCTCTATAAATTCCTTTTTTGTATCCCATTATGTTATAAAATCTATAGCGGTACACATATTTGTTTTAAACCAATAATCCTTCTTTGTATGATTTGACTTCTTATAAATGCCTCAGGAGAAATTTTGACTTATTTTGTCAAGTTCCTTGAAGATTTCAGCTGCCTTACCCTTGTTTTTATAGTTATCAAATAGCCTTTTTATCTTTAAAAAAATGCTCCTTACCCTTTTTTCTGGCCTAAAGTGCATTCTCAACTAGTTCATCAATTTTGATAAAAAGGCTCTTTGTTTATGGAAATGTAACTTACCAATAAGTTTAACAATTGACGGATTTATTAAATCACATAACTCTTCAATTGCTACAACTTTTACCTCAAATTTATCATAAAGACTTATTATAGCCCTTTTCAACTGTCATTTGATCCGTAAGATCTTCCCTAAAAAGTCCAATTTCATTAACCAACTCCATGAACTTAGTGTTATGCTCTTTATTTGACTCATGTTCTTTTTATTTTGAACATTTTAAACTTATGTTTTTAATGTGAAGAGCTTGGCTTCTCATATGTCATAATCTTAAAGAACATTACATTAGTTAAAGTAACATATATACAAGTGAGAGCTTTAGATTTCTTAATTTTCATTTCTTTATGGTTCTTTTTTTTCATCCATATATAGTAGGATTTGCTCCAAGTGGTGGAGGATCAATGTTAACTGATTCTATAAGGTCGCTAATTTCAAACAGGCCTTTATTTTTACTATCCAAACTGTACATTAACTATTGGAACAAGTATTGAAGAAAAACCACCTGAGGCTATTATCACTTGCTATCATGACATTTAACTCTTAATTTCACAAGTTTATACTTAAATCACCCTCAATTTGGAATTCAAATAATCTCACAACTTGTATGTGAAGCTCTTACATTACTATAAATTAAAAGTAGAAAAAAATGAAAACTTATAGTAAAATAAAGAGAAAATGATAAGAAAACTTTTCTTGTATTCGATGAAGAAAATTGACTTTCATAAAATAAAAATTCTCTTTCTATCTTTTCACATTTTTCTTCTTCTACAAAATCATATTTATAATAGCATCTAGACCATTTCAAAACAACATATATAATTAAAAAAAAAGTCTTAAAATTTTAAATGAAATAATTAGCCTTCAAATAAAGATAATTCTTTAACTTAAAAAAAACTCATCAACGTTTTGAGTAAAAGTTGTATAAACTTATCGAATATAGTAATCAGGTATTACTCAAACTGAAAGTTGCAAAACTTTGCTTCTAGAAATACTTTTTTTTTATTTTTTAAAAAGAAAAAATTAGCATAATTATAAGGTTAGAAAAATGAGTTAAGACTTTACAAACAACAATAACATAATAAAGCTTTTTAGGTGCATTAAAAAAATGGTGGAACTTTGGTCTTTAGACTAAGAAAAACTCTCTCATTTGTGAGGACCTATTTGTATTTTGGATTTTCTATTTTTGTTTTAAAATTTAGTAAACAAACTACATTATTTGATTATTGTTTTTATTTTTGATTTCTTTCACTTTTCAAATTTTATGAAAACCACAAAAAGAGTTTTTTATTTTTATTTTTTGAATAAAAGGCAATTTATTCAACTAAAGAAAAGCCTACAAAGTACAATACAACAAGAATACAATTCAAAGGGGACTAACCCCTAAAAGGATCCTAAATAAGTAAGAGTGTGCATCAGCTTGTATTAGGTTCAAAACAAGATGAGAAGTATAAACTTTAATGTTTAGTGCTTCGTCTGGTATTGCCACGATTCGACTAAAATAAGCGCTACTGTGAAGACATTTTGTGACTGAATTTATGCTTGTGTTTGTAGAGGAATATGTGTGACTTGATCTGATCTTGAATGATTATTAATTTCTGTTATGGTGTGCTAGCAATGTATTTGAATATTTTGTTGTTCCTCTCAGTCCAAATGGCTGCTACAAGGCAAGCTAAAGTAGTGAATATTAACCATACATCGTCTTCTTGAGTTAAATACTCCACTCCATGATGTTTGGCTAGATTGCATGGGGGTCATGAATTCCACATTTATCTATGATGAATATCCAAATCTGATTCAAGTAAGTGTAGGAAAAGAAGAGATGGTTATGAGATTTTGCATTGTTCTTGCACAAGGAACACCAATTTGGAATACATAAGAAGCTGTCAATTTTATCCAAAGTGGCAAGCTTAGTTTTGAAGCCTTGCAGAGCAGATGAGCAAGTCTAGGATTGAAGTTCTTGCTCCATACCACATGATACCATTTTACTTGGGGATAATCTTCTATGTATATGCTTCTAGCTGAAGAAGTAAAGAACTAACCAGAATTTCTTAGCTTCCACAACAACTTATCAACTTGCCTGGTAAGAGTGAAATTGGTTTGAAGTGGGGAAAACATCATGAGAGAACTTCTATTGTGGAGTTATTAAAGAGTAGTTAAGCCTTGAGCCAAATTAGCATCTACACAAATGAAGCTTTTAAACATATGAAATTAAGGAATGTTATAGGATATCCTTTGATTGAGCCATTTATTAAACCAGAACTTTAAAGTTTCTCCATTACTAGGTTGATAGTTACAGTGTATTCTGATCTTTTCTCGGATCTTACAAATGTATTTGATCAAAGCAGAAGCATTCCTAGGAATTTTGAAACACCAGATGGATTTCTCTTAGTATAGTAAGCATTGACCCTTTTAAATCACAAAGATTATCTATCTTGAATCAATCTTCACACTTTCTTAGTAAACATTATTTGATTCAACAATTTGGAAGTTATGAGACCAAGTCCTCCTTATCTATGAGGTAAACATGCATCTATCCATTTTATTTTGCTAGCCTTTGGATCCAGGTTACATCCAGACCAGAGAAAGTTTTTAAAGATCCTGTTAATCTTCTTATGAATGTATCTGGGAATTACAAGATGGGATGCCCAATGAATAGCCATGGAGGAGATAACAGAGTTAATTAATTGAGCTTTGCCTACTATGGAAAGTTACTCTATGACTCTAGTTATTGATCCTATTAAGGATATTATCAATCAAGCATTTCTAATCATATGGATATGGATTAGCCGATGATATAGGAACTCCAAGTTGATTCACTGGAAGTTGCTGACTTTTGAATCCAAAAGTTGATGCCAGAATCGGGGCAAGGCTAGTAAGACTTCTAGAGATGAATAAAGCACTCTTATTGTAATCAATGATGAGACCTGACATCTTGTTAAACAACTCAAGAGCATTGGAGAGTGAAGTTATTGAATTGCAATCTGCTTGAGAGAATAGGAAAAGATAATTTGAATCTAGGATTCTCTTTCCTGATACCTTTTGCACCTTTGAAAATCCTAGAAGGTTCTCCATTTACTAGGACTTTGAAAGTCATAATAGTTATGCATTGATGAATCCAGGTGATAAATTTTAAAGGAAAACCATAAGCTTGTAAAGTGTTAGTGTTAAAAGACCAAGCCAACATATCATAAGCTTTTTAAAAGTCAAATTTCATGGCATAATTTTAATGTCCTCTTTTCCTTGTATAATGCTTGAAAAGTTCTTGAGCAATGGAAATGTTATCGCCAATTGATTTACTAGGAATATAAGCACCCTGATTGCAATCAACATGATTAAGAAGAATGGTTTTTAAGTATAAGTGAGAGTACCATAGAGATAACCTTGTAAACAGTGTTACAACAGGCTATGGATTGAAAATCACCAAAACTAGTGAGATTGATTCCTTTAGGGATAAGAGTAATGAAAGTGTTGTTGATCTCCTTTAAAAGCTTGCCATTATTGAGGAACTCTAATATAGCGTCAACCACCATTTCACTAGTAATGTGCTAGGTCTTGAAGAAAAAGTTGGCACTAAAACCATTAAGACCTAGGGCTTTTTTGGGGTGGATTAATTTTAAAAGCACGATTGATTTCCTTAGTGAAAAAAAGGTGCAAAAAGAATGCTAACTTCATAAGGAGAAAGTTGATCTTTAACAATTTCACTTATGAGCCTAAAAAGGAATTAGGAATTGGGATGAGAGCCCAGTAGATTTGTGAAATAGTCTTCAGCTGCTTAGGTGATTAGAGGCTGTGAGTCCATATTAGAGCTTAGATGCTTGATGAATACATTCTTGTTTAAAGCTTTCCTGGAAGTGATTGCCTTATGGATAAAGGTTGAGTTCTTGTCACCATGCTTCAACCAATTCACCCTGGACCTTTTCTTCAATAGAGAATGTTGGAACTTTAGAGCTTGTAAGAAAATATCAAGAGAATGTCTCTCCTTTTCAGCAAACAAAACAGAAGAAGGATTGTGATAGGTGGTTGATTAAGCTTGTTTAAGAGCAGCTTTAGCAGTAGATACTAGATGATATGCGTTACCAATGTTTTTCTTATGGAACAATTTGATTGCTTCCTTGATGGAATGAACTGTTTTAAAACTTGACAGGATATGTTAAAGCCTTTCTTCACCACTTCAGGAAAACCTACAATATCAATGAGAAAATTATTAAATCTGAATGGTGAGTGAGAAGACTTTGGAGGGTTTATTTGTGCTAGGATGGGAGAATGATCCGAGAGTGTGGTGTTAGGGAATAGAGCTTGGGAATGTAGGAAGGTATGACACCACTCCAGGTTGGACAAGCATCTGTCCATCTTTCTTCTAATAAAAGAATTCCACAATTATTTGTTGTTCGAAGTGAAGAAGTTACCCTCGTAGGGTAAGTCAGAAACTTCAATATCCTCAAGACATCTTTTGAACTCTTCACATTAATGTTTATTAACAAAAACATCTTCAGATTTAGCAGAAGAATGGCGGCATTGAAATCACCTAGAATGAGTCAAGGAGTTCAGATGTGAGGTGAAAGATCTCTTAGGTTATTCCAAAGGGAGATTATTTAAAAGGAGTAGTTAAAAGCAAAGATGTGTGAGAAAAGAATGATGGTTTTAAGCTCTAATAGGTGGACTTAAGATGGATCATTTGAGCTAAAACCTTGTGATTAAGTATGGCAATTTTCTTGGGATTATAAACTAAAAGAATTCTGCCATTGTGATGCTCTTCATAATTGTGTAATAGCTTCCAGTCCTTAGGAAAGAATTGGAGAATGTCACATTTGTCTTACTTAATTCAAGACTCTAAAATATCAAGCATACAAGGCTTATTGTCCAAAATGAAATTTCTTAATAAAAAGTTTCTTTTTAGGAGAATTAAGACCCCGGATATTCCAAGTTGAAACAATCATGGAACTTGGCCCAGAGAAGGCCTTTTCTTTCTATTGGATCTCTTTTTAGTAGTAGGAATAAAGTCAGCATCAGCAGTGCCACATTTTGGAAATTAGCTTGCTTTATTGGGAGTTAGGGAGGGAGTGCCATTGTAATTTTCAAAAATGTGAGTTGTTTTGGACTTTTAGAGGGTAGACAATCTATTACTTATGTTGGAATGTCTTTTATGGTTGGATTTTAAATTGCCAGAGTGTCAGCCAGTAAAAGATTAGTATCTTTATCTTGATATGTATTTGAAAGTGGGATTTGGATATTGTCACTGCAATCAAGATCTTGAGAAAAACCAAACTTAAAGATCCTTCTTGTAGCTTTCTAGATTTTAGTAGCAGGTGCAGATGGAGGCTTCCAAGCACATGTCACTTTGACAACAGCTTCTATAAGTTCCATGCTGTCATTGAATCTAAATAGGGGAATTTCTTTAGGCAAGTGAGCTATAGAACCAACTACTGCATAAATTCAAGCATAATTAATTCTACTAGTTTAAGATGTGGCCTGATCCATGCATGTTGGTTTACCAACATAGATAGCTAAATGACTCAAGCCAGTGGTTATCCAATACTCAAGGGGAATTCCATGGATACATAGCCATAGAGGTATGTTTGAATGCTTAAACTCTTGACATCCATCCCTGGACTCCAATTGTGAAGAAGTGGTTTATTGGCAACATGTCATGACCCAGATTCAATCACCTTTGTGGCTTCGAACCTTGCTTTGGAATCTAAACATAAATATGTCTTAATCATTGACGAGATTCTCTTTGAACCCTATGAATTTCCAATTGTTTGAGGCCCAAGCTTTCACTACAGGGAAGGAGGATCCCTTGTCTAGAAAAAGCCAATTAGGGTGGCATTCCAAAGTTCAACACTCACTTTTAGAGCTTCAATAGGAGGTGCAACTATAGGAGTGTTAGAGTTCTCAGGTGTAGATAAGAAAGCTTGATATCAGGGTTGACAACCCTAAGCACTTGAGTTCAGGATCTCTTAAGGAGAGGTGAAGTGTTAATTTCTGGGGGACAGTGGAGGATGGAGATTTAAGAGGGTTGACTGGAGAAGGAGGAGAAAGCGCAAATTTGGAGCATTCTCCCGGAAGAAGATTGAATTGTTTCAGGGGTAAAGTGGGGAAGTATGCTAGGGAACACTACTCAAAGCTAACAGACTTACCTACTGTAAGCATAGTGATAGAAAAAAAGATGGGTTGACAATGACTAGAAGCTAAAAGCAGAAGTAGGTAGTTAGAGGGAAATGTGGAATTACTGAGATACCCTTAAAGTGAAGGTGAGAAGTGTGAAGGATAAGATAAAACAAGGAGACATCAAGACCATAAAGAAAGAGCTGGAAAAGACTAGAATAAGCTAGAAAATCTAAGAGAAAAGCATAACCAACAATAAGGAGAAAGGAAACTAGAGAAGAAGTGGGACACTAAAGTGAAGAAGTACGGAGGATGAGAGAAAACAGGGAGATAGCAAGACCACAAAGAAAGAGCTGGGAAAGACTGGAATAAGCTAGAAATCAATGGAGAAAAGATAAAATATGGAGAAAAGATAAAATCCAAGAGAATGGTAGAACCAACAGCAAGGAGAAAGAAAATCGGAGAAGAGAGATATTAAATTAAATTATTCATAATTCTTATTAATAATTAATATATTAAATAATTAAATAATATGTTTTTAGTTGATAGTAAATCATATTTTCCATCCACACATAGTTTTTTTATCTAAGATTTCAGCGATTCATACAAATTAAATCCTCTAGTCTAAAAAAATAATTCCTAAAGTCGAAACTAAGAGGAATGTATAAATCAATGCCCAAGGCGGGTGATTCAATTAAAATTTAATTTAATAATTAGAATATATTTAAAAGAAATATTAATTTATAAATTATTTATTTAAATAAAATAAAATAAAATAATTATAATTATAATTTATTAATAAATATTATTTAAGAGATTAAAATAAATTTAATTAATTAAAAACAATTTATTTTTAAATTTTATCTAATATGTAGTTATTATCGGTAATAAAAATATATTTAAGCTAAATAAGTTTTTGTTTTTATTTAAAAAATTACAATAAAAAAACCAGAAAACCAAACGATGTGACTTTTTATCCAGCTAACAGATAATCTATTTCTATTATCGTGATCCTAAAATAAGCATCCATCTATTCAATAAATAAGACCCATAAATATAAATAGATGGATATTCTTAGATCATATTAATAACAGAATGACGAGATAAGGATCCGAACCCTTATTCCTTTATTACAGTTTTAAGTCGTACAAGAAAGCCTTAAATAAAACACGTATCTTTCATCAGGGAACGGATCCTCTATCCCCTATCATGTTCTATTGAATCTCAACTATTTACTTATATGAGACCTATACAAATATATGGTTGAGATTTAATAAAACAGGGCAGGGACAAGATAATAGACATAGTATCCTTGCATCTTCCATCGTTGATGATTACCGCACCAACTATCCGTACCTCTTTCTGTTCTATGCTTTCTTTAGGCTGAAAATAGTTCTCTCTCCTTAAACAAGTGAAAGTACTACGTGCATGGCCTGCAAATTTATAGTGGTAGGATAACCGTTCTGAGAAACCAATCGCTTTAACCAAGTCTCTCATTGCACACATGATTGTCAACGCCAACCTTCCATAGTCTGTACAGAAGAAACATGTGTGGATATCAGCACAAAAACCTTTCTGGTCAGTTCTTGGACAAGCACATCAGAAACTATCCACCATATAATATATAGGCTAAAACCTATACTTTTCTCAAACTAAACCACACCGAAGGAACCTATACAGACCTTCACTTTTAAGCCCCATGATCTGCATGCAATGGAAGTGAAGCTATCTTAGTTGTAAGGTAACCCAGAGAGATTGATCAGGATCTCGTGTCAATAACAGCAAATAATTTTTTAAATCAATCAGATCAAGATGATGGTTGGACCAAACAATAATATATGAGGATAAGACAATCCTTAAATGCCATTTTAAACAAGACCGTCAAGAGTACTTCCTTTGAAGTTCAATTGATACCAAAAAGCTAGTAAAAACTTGCGTATCTACTTGGTATACTTTAACAAGAGCAACCTGGAAAGATGAGTCGTAAATAAACACTCCAAACAAATCTCACAAGAAACAGAATTTCTCTTTAAGTGAAATTATAAAAAGGTCTAATAATATAATAGTATTACCTCACAGTTTCGCTTGAAGCCTTCGTCTTCCGAATATATATATCAAACCCTAAAATCCATTGTCGTCTCGCATTGTAGTGGGGAACTGGGGTACCCGTTTCAAGTCATTCAATATTTTCTTAACACACAAGGAAATTAAATACAAGAAACATAAAACAGAAAATCTGATTAGCTTGCAAGGACGATCCTGGATTATGGTGTAAATCATCCTTGCGCATAATAGCAGCTACCTGAAGAAAGGTACCATATATTTTGCTTCTTTGCCTTTTGTTTTCATTCTTACTACTGTGTTTCTTATTAGTTGGGTTTCCTTCTCATAAACTGGCAAATTTTAAACTCCTGTTTTTAATATATAATATGCGCTGCCAAAGGGTTTGGGTTTCAACGGAGAAGCTCGTTTAAGATTAATGGCAAGTTAAGTTTTGATGTTACTTGGAGGG
>JAOSBL010000210.1:14669110-14688626 GCA_027568915.1 Erythroxylum roraimae
CTTCCTTTCTTTTTCCTTTTCTTTTCTTTCACAAAACTACAGAACTTCAAAAATTCATAACTTTTCACTCAAAACTCCAAAAATTCCATACTTTACATCAATGGAAAGATCAAGACATAATCTAAAACTTTTATGAAGCACTTAAAGGCAATTTCAACCTTTAGCTAAGTCAATTTTTCAATCAAAGTTTCTGCCAAAAATGTGTCATCCTAAAACAACATTCAAACTTCCAATTAGCATAACTTCTAGCCCTGATATCGAAAAATTGCATACTTTATAGCGTCAGAAAGATTGAAAGACAAGCTATAACTTTCATGTAGATCACTTACTCCAATTCAAACTACATCAGTATAGAAATTTGCTTCAAAACACTGCATACACAATCCTACACTTAAGAGCATTTTTAAAAAACAAAGCAATATAACCTTAACTTCAAAAAATCATAAATTTCTATCCTGATATCGAAAATTATCATACTTTATGGCGACAGAAAGCTTTCAACAGAAGCTACAATTTTCATGAAGATCATTATCTCGAATTCTGCCTAAATCAAAAAGTCAACTATTTATCTCCAAAAAGTCAAACTTTCTTAATTCTTCAAATTCTCACACTTTTTCTCTTTATTTCTTAATTTTTAACTTCATTTAAATCAATTCATTCACTTTAACTTTTATAACTCATACAAATCTACTCAAATATCAAAGTCATAAACCAATCAATTCTTTTCTCGTCAATTTTTCTTAAAGCACATACATATACAAAAGCACTCATTTAAGTTCATTTGATATTTCTAAATTTTACTTAAAGACCTGGGTCCAACAAACGCATAGAGCGACCACTTCCAGATATTGCCGGGATTTTGAAGCAATAAGCAATAAAGGAGCTTTTGTGAGTAATCTTAGATGGTCACACCTTACTTTATTCTGCTTGTTGAATTTGATTTATGCTGATTGTGTTCTAAATTTTGGATAATGATTGTTTGAGGCGTTTGATACATGTTTATATCATTGAAAATGCTACTTGCTTGTGAATATGATTGACTACTTGCTTTGCATATGAAATGTCTAAAATGACTTTGTTTTGTTTTAAAACTATTGAGTCCTAGTTGTGGGTAAATAGGCATTCCTAGAAGGGTCTGCAGCTGCTCCTGTGACACTTCGGTGTTGAGACTTCGGTCTCTCCTGTGACACTTCATTGTCGAGACTTTGGTCTCTCCTTTATAAGTCCCGTTACCCGCTTCTGTAAATGGCTTAGCAGTTGTCTGATTTTGTATTCTGATATATGTTTGGTTTTGACATAAATAAAATTGTGTTTTGATTCTAAACTCTCTTGATATTCAGCTCTGTTAACTATAAAATTTGTTTTGAAATGCATTATGCCTAATTTATTGTTAAAACAATTTTGTTAATGCATACTTATGTGATTACATGATTCAGTATGATGAGTTATCACTTTATATATAGATTAGTTATTACTCACTAAGCTATATGCTTAGTATGGTGGATTTGTCCCGTGTGGTTCAGAGCGAAGATTATAAAGGCTGGGAATAAAAAACCTAACTCTCTTTAACTGTGAATCAATGCATACGTAGGCTAGTGTCCGTACTATCTTTTTCGGTTGATGACGGTTTCCATTTGACAAGTTAAGTCCATTGTTTTTCTTAATGTTCTTGTGGCCAATTATTCTGCATAGTCAACTTCTTTTTTTCATTCCTTTTCAATTCATTCAATTAATTGACTCAAAACTCCTAGCTCAAGGAAATATGAATGTGCTTGTAATAGTCCACTCAAGTAAACAATATCCCATTTAATACAATGAAATTGCCTAACCATATATGCAAGAGAACAAGCTATCATTCCAGTAATATCGTACAGTGATAACTAGTTAAACTTAGTTAAATGTTCCACGAATTTAAAAGAATGTATCTATCGGTATACTCTTCGAGGTCACTTTACTAATATAACTTAAAAACTGAAAAATCTAGCTTTGCTCAGTTATTCTATACTCAAGCAAGAAAATTGTAGAAATGATCGAAAATGCTTGGACCGAGCATCAAAGAATCCATATATACAGACCAAGTGGTTTATGATCCAAATGCAAAGAAAATGATTACATTAATGGATTAATCTTTCCTCATTTTAACGACATCAATCCACTTCTCTAAATATCTAGCAGATGACACACAGACATAGCTAACTAGCAACTTGCTTCATAGATCTCCTACATAAGTTGGCTTCCGTACTGCTACTTCCTGGACCATCCCAAGTACTAGGACGCGTCTGTTTCAAACGGAGGTGACAGCACCCACGTTAGAACATCATCTTCTAAAACTTTGTAGTTCAAAGACACATGATCGGACAAGTATATCTGTGGATAGCCAACGTGAGTTAGCTTAGAGTTGGCAAATGCCCACTAGAGACGAGACTATTTGCACTCAATTGACATGTTTCGGGGTATGAAAGTTTCAAAATGATTGTGACACGATTGTGCATTTCTAATGTCTTGTATTTTGGTTTACCAATAAAAATAATTGATGAATTAATATATACATTTAGCCTAGGAAAAATTTCAAGTGGCAAGATAAGTTGACATGTGAAAATTTCGGATGACTAAGCCTATAAAATGAGTGACAAATAGCTTGGAGAATTAAGTGACAAATGGCTTTGGAATTAAGTGACATTTGGCAACAAAAAAGGAGGACATGTAGCTTGCTTAAATACATGACAAGTGTCCTTAAAAAAAAACAAAAGGAGGAGAAACACTCATCTTACACCAAATGACTTATAACATTTCATGGTTCTTTCCTTTTGTTATTTTCTGCCGTATGCTCTCCCTCTCCTCTTTCTCATTGGCGAAACCTACACATAACCCACATCTTTGGGTTTCTTCCTTAGTTCTGTTCATCACCACCCAAAAACCATTCAAAATCTTTCATAAAGATAGCTATAGAGGAAGAACATTGTGGCATATACTGCTATTTTTTCTCCTAGTCATGGTCAAATCCATCACACCCCTCAATGTTCTTGAATTGTTCTTGCATGTGAGGCTAAGCAAGCTTTACATTTGAGGTGGCATTCAAGCTAATCAAGTGAGTGAAATACTTACCTATTATGGTATATGTTAGCTGAATTTTATTATGGCTAATTAGGGATGGATTGAAAGTGGTGTTGGTGTTAAAGATGTGCTAGAAAATGCAGAATGAATGGTACTTTTCTGTTCTGTTTTTGCACGTACGAAAACAATAGTTTATGGGCTATTGTATGGATGATTTAAGTTAGGATTTGAAGTATAATTGATGAGGAATTCATGCTAAAGATAGTTGTTAATAAGGCGTTTTCGAATATGAAAAATTAGAGCTGTAGGTGTGTTTGTAAAAAGTGGCTGTTAATGACAAAAGTGAGCATAATTTTGTAAGCCTTAGTGTAATCAATATGGAAGTTATATTAACTTGAAATGAAGTAACTTTAAATTAAATGAAATATGGAAAATTTCAGGTGTTAATAATATCTCTAAGCTTGTAAAATTAGTGAAGTATTGAAGGTAATAAAGTTACACATATTAGTGATGTTGATGACAAATTCTGGAATTTTAATTTCAGCCTTTTATACATGTCGAACTAGCTGAGAAAATTCACTCTAAATTGGTAATTTGGACTTGAATAAGGCTAGTAATGTGCCTAGATTGTTGCTTGATTAATTAGTTAAGAGCTTGATAAGTTTATGTAGTTAATTGATGTCATAACCTAAAGAATGGACTGTTTTGTTGTGATTGTATTCAAAGCTGGAAATTATGATTTGTTAAAGGAATAAATGTGTTCTTTTAATGCAAACATGATCTTAAGGACATGAGTAATGTGTATAAGGTATGGATAAATGAGCATTGAAGAACATGGGGTAATTATGAATGAGAATTTGGTAAATGTATGAATATATATTGCTGGAAAAAGTTTGGTGAATGTATAGATCTAGCTTGTTGAAATTCCATATTTAAAGGAACAGTTATATGTGTGTTATAAGAGGCTTTTTGATCATGAAAATGTATAAGTGTAATGTATGGCTGATGAAACTGGAGTAAATCAAGCTAACTTAAAGGTATAAACCTGATTGCCAAATGGTAGTATACAAGTTGTAATGTTTGAATGGTTTTAGGGTGTATAAGCGCAAATTGAATAGTCAAGATCTTTGCATAAGAATACATACCTGGAAAGTCAATTGAGCGTGCATTCAAACATGACACATATGTATATGCATGATTATGTATTTATATGATTAAACAACTTAGTAATTTGTGAACTATGTGTGTATGTATTGCATGAAAATAGATGCATAAGGTGATCGTCAACATCCAGAAATTACCGAAAATAGCATTTATGGAGTGTACTGTGAGTCAACTTAGAAGTGTAAACTAACTTATATGTGCTTTTCTGTAAATTATATGTTTAATGTGAAATGCGTATATAGCTAATTGATAAATGTCGGACTTAGGTCCAAGGAGTTAGTTATATGACATAAACACACCGAAATGAAAGGTAATAAAAGCATAACATATGAAATAATATATCTCATCATATTGCAATACGTGATTAGATAAAGGAGTTGTGACAAGAGTGACTGATGTGGAGCTTTGAGCTCAGAATTATGAAAATGAGCCTCAGGCTCTAATAGTATAGACTCGATATCTACAATAGCTACGAGCTAGCCATGAACTCGGTACCCACCACAGGTACAAAACAACAAATTGTGTTGATAGACACTTGGTCACAACAAAACAAAATGAGAATGAAAACACATGTGCATTTACATATGCATCCCAACATGCATCATATGACTGAATTGAAATGATTTCTTGAATTGCTTTGAAATAGTGAACTCCAACTGAAGTCAATGGAGAATGTGATGTAATATGTAATACTGGCTTATATGATATACTTGTTGAAGTGTGATAAATTGTGATATAACTTGTCTTTGTGGTTTAATTTGTGTGAGTGCATCGATGATGGTTCACTCATAGTGTTCGCAAACTTATCAAAATTGCAATGTTATTTTGTTTTAGGTTCAAGGGAGTTTTAACTACGAAAACGATATACTAGAAGTTTAGTACTTACATTTTGGGGATGGAAATGGTTCAAAGGTCTGATCAGCTAAATCTGCGGAGTCTTTTACATTAGCATCCCATATCTTGTTACACATTTTTGTATTAAGATTAAAATCTAAACTATTGTGTAATGTATATGTGGATTCTGAATTATAATGGCATATGTGACATTTTATGTGTATGATAGAAATGAATGTTTTGAATGCTTATGCATTCGATGTCTTTATTTAGCTAATTTGATTGTCCTAATGTATCATTTCCCTAAAGTACGTCCTCAAATATGCTTTGGTATGTTCGGAATTATACTCTATAGGAGTGTTATGTTATAATTTGGTATTTAAGCATGGTTTGGCATCCTTAGGGACATATTTGAGCATTTCAACATGGCATATAGTAAGAGACCCATATAGTGATCACTATTATTGTTTGTTATAGGTCATTTGCTATAGGATACTGTGTCATAGAATCAACTGATCTTGAGTCACTAGGAGCTAATAGAGAGTCCCCTATACCCCAGTCTTACCAAATACCTCAGGGAGTTCCTAAGAGGAGAGAAAGGAGGTATGATAAACTTAAGAAACAAGGGGCTGTAGACTTTAATGGAAATACAAATCCTGCCGATGTAGAGGGTTGGTTGCAGAGAACAAAGAGAGTGTTTGATTAGATAGATTGTAAGCCTAATGAGAGCTTCGAATACATAGTCTCATTACTTTAAGTTCCAGCCTATCAGTGGTGGAAGACATTTTAAGGTAGTTCCGCCTGACCTTGCAGACTGACATGGGAGTACTCCCTGAAGATTTTTAAAGATAATTACATGCCAAAGATCTATTTGGACATGAAAATGAAATAATTTCTTGATTTGAAATAGGGAAATCTCATTGTAGCTGAGTATGAGGTACAATTCAATGAACTAATGGGGTATGCTCCTGCTCTGATCCTGACTGAAGAAGATAAATATAGGTAGTTTAAGGATGGTTTGAATATGGAGAACAGGACAAGATTGGCTATTACAAATCTGAATAGTTTTACCAAGCTACGAGTTGCTTTGATTCGGATTAAGCAGTTACTGAAGGATGAACAAGGAGAGTATAGACAAGAGTTCAGGTCTAAGAGGCATGGTGAGTTTCAAGCTGACTCTGGCAAAAAATTTAGTAAACGCTAGAATAGACCATCACGATCACAATCTAGATCGAGGCAGTTAGAGTTTAGACTAGAGGCAGTTCTGGTCATTCTAGTGGTGGTAGAGGCCAAGCATCTGGAGGACAGACTTATGGCGGACAAACACAATAGATTCCTAGTTGTGAACATTGTGGAAAAAGACATGATGGAGTATGTTGGAAGGTATTGGGAGCTTGTTATCATTGTGGCTCCTAAGATCATCAGATTAGAGACTGTCTAGTAACTTTAGGAGCACAGTTTAGAGTGAGAGGAGAACCAGTGACGAAGATGACTATCTAACAGAGCAAAGCTAGCGGAGCAAGGCAGAAAGGCAGAGGTAGGGGTAAAGCAATCTTAGTAGGTCCTAGTGTTAAGACTAAAGTACGGAGTAACCAACCACAGTCTCAGGCCAGGATTTTTGCTATTACTAGACAGGAGGCACAGAGTTCCCCAGATGTTCTTGCAGGTGTGTTACATGTCTTTGATCTTGAGGCATTTGCATTGTTAGATCTAGGATTTACGCATTCTTTTATTACCTCACATCTAGCATCTCAATTGCATTGTGAGAGAGAGATGCTGGGATTTGGATTGGAGGTGAGCACTCCAATAGGTAGTACTACAGTGATTGGAGAAGTATGTAGAGGGTGTATTATTTAGGTTGACTAGGTTGCATTGAAAGCCGATTTGATAGTACTGCAGTTGAAAGAGATAAACCTTATTTTAGGTATGGACTAGCTTACTACTCATATGGCTGTGATGAATTGTTACACTAAGGAAGTTATTCTTAAATCTCCTACTCAACCAAGAGTAATATTTCGAGGTGTTAGTCAAGCAGTGTCAGCTAGATTGATTTCATCAATGAGTGTTTTTAGACTGATTCGAAGTGGAAGTCAGGCTTATTTAGCCTATTTGACTGATACCAGAGTTGAGCAGATATTACATGATAGTTCTGTTGTTAGAGATTTTCTAGATGTCTTTCCCATTGAATTATCTGGATTACTACCAAAAAAGGAAGCAGAGTTCACCATTGACCTTGTCTCAAATACTGCTTCTATATCTGTTCCTCCTTATAGGATGATACCTGTGGAACTTAAAGAACTTAAAATTAAGGTGTAGGAGTTATTAGATAAGGGTTTTATTAGACCCAGTGTGTCACCTTGGGGAGCTCTAGTTTTGTTTGTGAAGAAGAAGGATGGGACTTTGAGATAGTGTATTGATTATAGTTAATTAAATCGGGTGACAATGAAGAATAAGTATCCCCTATCGAGAATAGATGATTTACTTGATCAATTACAAGGAGCTTAGGTATTTACTAAACTAGATTTAAGGTCAGGGTATTATCAATTGAAAATAGCAGAAGTCGATGTACCAAAGAGTGCATTCAAAACCATATATGGACATTTTGAGTTTTTGGTGATACCTTTTGGATTGATGAATTCTCCGGCTACCTTTATGACATTGATGAATAAAGTATTCAAACCTTAGTTAGATCACTTTTTTATTGTATTTATAGACGATATCTTGGTAGATTCGAGGAGTAGAGAGGAACATTATGAGCGTTTGAGGTTAATTTTACAGATAATGAGAGAGAAGCAATTGTATTTTAAGTTCAGTAAGTGTGAATTCTGGCTTGATTAGGTGGTGTTTTTAGGTTATATAGTATCTGGACAAGGCATACAGGTAAACCTAAAGAAAGTTGAGGTAGTGATGAAGTGGGAAGCAACTAGAAATGTGTCAGAGATTCAAAGTTTTCTTAGACTAGCAGGTTATTACAAGAGGTTTGTTAAGGGGTTTTCATTGATCTCAGCCCCTTTGACAAAGCTTTTGAGGAAGAACGTACCTTTTTGATGGACTGATGAATGTAAAAGGAGTTTTGAGGAGTTAAAACATCGATTAACTACAACACAGATGTTGACTATTCCATCTGGATCTGGAAGTTTGAGATATTTGTTGAGTCAAAAGGAACTTAATAAGAGACAAAGGAGGAGGATTGAGTTGCTTAAGGATTATGATTGCACTATAGAGTACCATCCAATTAAGGCTAATATTGTAACTGATGCATTAAGTAGGAAATCTAATAGAAGGCTAATGTTGTAGCGGGTGCATTAAGCAGGAAATCTAACAGCAGTGTGGCACAAATTCAAGCATCGAGGTTACCAAATCTAGTTCAACCGAGAGCACTGAATGTTGAGCTAAGTTTGGGGCAGAATGAAGCAGTATTAGCTACGTTTAAACTTAGACCAGTATTACATGATAGGATCAGAAAAGCTCAAAGCAAAGACCCAAAATTAGTGAAAATTATAGAGAAGTTAACACAGAATCTAGGTTCTGAGTTTGAGTTGAGAAATAATACATTGTGGTTGAATTAGAGATTATGTACCAGATGTTGATGGTCTGATAAAAGAAATTTTAGAGGTAGCACATATAGCAGCCTATGCTATGATCTTGGTACTACCAAGATGTACAATACTCTAAAATAATATTTTTGGTGGCCAGGGATGAAGAAGCAAGTGCTGAGTATGTTGACATGTGTTTGACATGCCAACAAGTTAAGGCAAAGCATCAGGTACCAGTTAGGAAACTACAGTCATTACTTATTCCAGAGTGGAAATGAGAGAGGGTTATAATGGATTTTATTATTGGGTTTGTCGAGAACTCTGAAGTAACATGATGCTATATAGGCCATTGTTGACAGATTGACAAAATCATCTCATTTCATACCTATTAGAGAGAACAACATACTAGATCAGTTAGCTCGAAGATATGTAAATGAGATAGTGAGGTTATATGGGGTCCCAGTGTCTATTATATCGTATCGAGATCCCAGATTTATTTCTAGATTTTGGGCAACCCATAAACAATATTTGGTAAAAAGTTAAATTTTAGTACAACGTTTCATCCTCAAACAGACGGATTAGAGTAAGAACTATTTAAACTGTTAAGGACATGCTTAGGGAGTTTGTTTTGGAGTTTCAAGGAGCATGAGATGAGTATGTAGCTCTCATTGAATTTGCATACGATAATCATTATCATAGTAGTATTAGTATGGCTCCATATGAGGCGTTATATGGTAAAAGGTGTCGAACACCTTTGTATTGGGATGAAGAAGGCCTAAGGATTGTTGAAGGTCCATAGTTGATTCAAGATACTATTGATAAGGTAAAATTGATCCGCAGTAGAATTAAGGTAGCTCAAGATAGGCAAAAGAGTTATGCAGATCAGCACCAGAGGGATTATGAGTATCAAGTAGGAGACAAGGTATTTTTGAGAGTGTTGCCCTAGCGAGGAGTGCTAAGGTTCTGTAAAAAGGAAAAGTTAAGCCCTAGGTATATCGGTCCTTATGAGATTACTGAGAAAGTAGGTCCATTGGCTTACAAATTAGCATTACCACCAGAAATGACTCAGATTCATAATGTATTTCATGTTAGTATGCTCAGGAGATATCGGTCAGATCCAACACATGTATTACCGACATAAGAGGTTAAGATTGCAACTAATTTGAGTTATGTAGAGGAACCAGTTAAAATAGTTAGATATCCGACTAAGCAATTAAGAAACCTTGAAATTCCTTTGGTTAAAGTAATTTGGAGAAATCATTCGAGAGAGGAAGCTACGTGGGAGATTGAGGAGAACATGAGAAAACATTACCCCATCTTTTTGATTAATCAGGTAAGAATTTCGAGAACGAAATTTCTTAAGAAGGGGAGAATTGTAATAGTCGGTCTGCAAAACTACTAAGGGTTAGAATGTTCGAATACTGAGTCACATGAGTTACATCATTATAAAATTAATTTGCTGCATTTAGGAGATGATTTTATGATTTCATTCACATGCATAATATTAGCATACATACATGAATTATGATTTAGAAAAAAAAATGCAAAGATTTTATGTGCACTCAATCGACATGTTTTAGGGTATGAAAGTTTCAAAATGATTGTAACATGATTGTGCATTTCTAATGTCTTGTATTTTGGTTTACCAATAAAAAGAATTGATGAGTTAATAAGTACATTTAGCCTAGGAAAAATTTCAAGTGACAAGACAAGTTGACAAGTGAAAATTTAGGATGACTAAGCCTATAAAATGAGTGACAAATAGTTTGAAGAACTAAGTGACAAATGCCTTTGGAGTTAAGTTACATTTGGCAGCCAAAAAAGGAAGACATGTAGGTTGCTTAAATATATGACAAGTGTCTTTTTAAAAAAACAAAAGGAAGAGAAAAACTCATCTTACACCAAATGACTTATAACATTTCATGATTATTTCCTTTTGTTATTTTCTACCGTATGCTCTCCCTCTCCTCCTTCTCATTGCCGAAACCCACACATAACCCACACTTTGAGTTTTTGCCTTAGTTTTGTACATCATTACCCCAAAACCCATACAAAATCCTTCATAAAAATAGCTATAAAGGCAGATCATTGTAACATATACTATTGTCTTTTCTCTTAGTCATGGCCGAACCCATCACACCCTCCCAATGTTCTTGAATTGTTCTTGCATGTGAGGCTAAGCAAGCTTGACATTTGAGGTGACATTTAAGCTAATCAAGTAAGTAACCTATTATGGCATATGTTAACTAAATTTTATTATGGCTAATTAGGGATGGATTGAATGTAGTGTTGGTGTTAAAGATGTGCTATAAAATGAAGAATGAATGGGTACTTTTCTGTTCTGTTTTTGCATGTACGAAAGCAATAATTTATGGGCTGTTATATGGATGATTTAAGTTGGGATTTGAAGTATAATTGATGAGAAATTCATGCTAAAGATAGGTGTTATTAAGGTGTTTTCGAATATAGAAAATTAGAGCTGTAGATGTATTTGAAAAAAATGACTGTTAATAACATAAGTGAGCAGAATTTTGTAACATCTTATTATTAGGATTTGGAAGTTTATTGTCAGAGTTAAATATTTAAGTTGAGTCATCATTTTAGGAACATGTGATTATTTCATATTTATTGATCATACTACATGTATTTGATCGTTTTTAAATAAAAGTTTAAATAATTGAGATTTCTCTAAAATTTTTAAAATAAAAAAGATCTTTTCTATAATTTTAGTTATTTGGGTGTAATAATAAATTAAACAATTAAGAGAACTTGTATGCTTTTACCCTTTTTAATATTATATATTCTTTTAATAATTCAATTAGTTGAATATAGGAAATGACCGTACCTTTTTTTTTTCAAAAAATCTTGTATAATATGTGTCCTTGCACTCGAACAAGTAGATTATTTTGTCTTTAACTTACCTAAAACATAAATTAGGTTAACAAATGCAAATTAGTATGGATGTCGGATCATTAACGTCAAGTTTTTTACTTTTACGTAATCATTAGGGGATCGCGTTATTATTAGGGATGTGACACTTGCAAACGTTGTTCATGCGAGTTGGTTTTTCTCTTTCATTAACATTATTTTAACGTTGTTCATGCCAGTTGGTTTTAGCATTGATTGATTCTCTTTCATTAACATTATTTTTAGAAATAATAAATAATTGATAATTCTAAAAGGTTATCATTTTAGTCGTAATATTATTACGATTAAATTAATCAAATAAAATATATTTATTAATCTTTAAAATATTAACTAGCAGATTTGAGCCACTAAAAATGATAGTAATTATAATTATCAAGCCAAGGATCCTTTTTCTGAAATCAAAATTCAGAAGTACTAAGTTTGAATAAGTATCAAATTTAGCCGCCGACAAATATCTTAAAATTTTAACTAAATAAAAAATCTGCTGTCTTTTTTTAATCTGGATGAAGAAAAGACTTACCAGGAATCCACGCGCGGAGACACATGGATGGCACGGCGCAGCCAAACTGGCGGGACCTTATAAGCCTTCTTCCACCAAGAAAAAATGGCGACAGGTGAGTTACCTCTCAGCTTCTCTTTATTGCCACTTTCCGTTTCGGTCATTTCATCTTCAACCCGCCGAACCTATCCCAATAAGAGTTAACCCAAATCTTATATTTGTCTCTTTCTCTGAGTAGCAGTGAAATCTTGCTATTTGCTACACTGGATTGGATTTTGGCGTCCATCGCCATGCTGCACCAACATCCTCTAGTCTCCGATCTTTACGCTACTTTTGTGACCGTCACTATAGCTCTCTCGCTTCTTCGTCTCTGGGAAGAGACCGCTAAGCGTGGGGTTTTCGACCAGGTCAAGTATCTCTCTCACTCGTACGTTTTTTATTGCTACTTACTAGTTCAACTACCGAGTTTGGATATGGTAATGAGCCTTTCCAAATATGGAAACTTCCTTCACTTCATCTGTTGGTTACTGTTGACGCCGTCATCTATCTGCAGAATATCAACTGCCAAACTATTGCTATTTGAATTTTGCTATCTTCTTTCCCCTATCTGTTGCTTGTCCTTCATCTACTATCGCTTTTCAGAAGCTCAACAGGAAGCTTGTACATATAAGTATCGGCCTAGTTTTTATGCTTTGCTGGCCACTATTCAGGTAATTTTCTCATCTACTTGACTTGGGAATTTGTATTATTTGAATTTCTTCTTTTGACAAAACAGGGAATTCTAATATCTGCAGTTCTGGATATCGTGGAGCATGGTTGGCTGCCCTTACTCCAGGTGTTAACATAATACGAATGCTTCTTGTGGGATACGGAATATGGAAAGATGATGCCACAGTCAAATCAATGAGCAGATATGGAGATCGCAGGTTACTGCTTTGCATTAGAACTTGTTCAGGATAGCAGTAAGATGTCTTTATTCCTCAGGCTTAGTGTTGCCCTCCCCTCACTTCAGATCCCACCTAGAGAGATCCCACCTAGAGGGATCCCTTTTAACCAATCAAGTTGGACGAATGGAGACCAAATTGGTTACCTTTGTGATCTTGTTTTCTTTCTTATGTTGTTAAACTTAGATTTGCTGAATGGATCAAGATTTCATCTAGGTGGTGGGATCTTATTGATTGAATGTAAGCACGGGTGACTTAAAGTTGTCTGAGAGGAGAATGAACAAATGAACTTAACTCTTTCTTCTTCTGGGTGTGAGACATGATAGGTTATTTTTTACTTCTTAATTGGTCTTTGTCTTCCTTGCATCAGGGAACTTCTTAAAGGACCTCTCTACTACGCCATAACAGTTACTGTTGCTTGTGGGATCTATTGGAGGGCTTCCCCTATTGCCATTGCAACAATCTGCAACCTGTGTGCAGGAGACGGTACTTTTAATTGAGACTTCTATGGTGCTACTTTATTGTTTAGTTGATGCTTTCCAATTAATTTCTAAGGAGGAAAATTTTAATATATCTATGGCTAAGATTTTGTTCTGTTTCAGGAATGGCAGATATTGCTGGAAGGAGGTTTGGCTTAAAAAAAATTCCTTATAACAGAAATAAGTCCATAGCTGGTAGTGTTGCAATGGCACTGTTTGGATTTCTATCATCCCTAGGGTAAATCTTAACTCATTATCTTTACCAACTTCCTGTTCATATAATAGTTGCTTTACATATTTTAGTGGATTTGTAGCTGATCATGTTGAATACACTAGGTTCATGTACTATTTTTCGTCATTTGGATATGTTCGAGAGAGCTGGTATATGGCATTGGCTTTTCTTGTGGTTTCTGTTGCTTCTGCCTTTGTCGAATCACTCCCTGTCAGTACTGACCTTGATGACAATCTGACTGTAACTCTTACATCTGTATTGGTGGGAAGCTTTTTGTTCTGATATCAAGTTACTTCTGTAAGTTTGCAATGTCCATTTCAGCCTTCTCAAATGTAGTGATGATGATGTATTCTTGATATATTTCTATAAATATGGATGGTCTAGGCAATGCAAGAGATGTATCCATCGTCGCTTCTTCCTTAAAAAAAAAAAATAATTACTGAAACTCCTCGAATCTCCAAAGTGTTGGATTAGTGTTTTACTTAATTTCTTCAACGATGTCTGTCAAGAGCAGCATCATGTTATATGTTTTTTTATCCAATGCATGTTGTGTTGACATATCTTCCAGGTTTAACCTAGTAGAAGGGCAAATAATATTTTTGTGTTTTCTTTTTTCCATCACTAAAGTTAGGGAAGGGAGCAAACTACTTGAGATCCTTTTCCTACATTTATTGATTAATTAGAACGCAGGTTGTATTCCCTATAATGTCCCGGTCTCTAAAGCTTGCCATACAGTGATAAATACTTAAAAATTAATTTTGTTTTTGTTTGATTTTGTTTTCTATCATTTCTAACTAAAGATCTTTAGTGTCTAGGTGAGATGAATCATAGTTTTTGCTATAACATGTTTTGATTCTTTTATCCAATGTAATTGTTTTTAGTGATCTATTGTGATTCAATTATGTGTTTAATAGATTCGAAATATTAGTACATAATCCAATTTCATAACATAAAGATTGAGAAATTCTATGTATGAATAGATTTACTATAATTGAAAGGAGTTGATTTCCAACCTAGAGATAGGTTGACATAAATCTTCTAGATTAGAGTTGAACTTAATAGCAGAGTTTACAAATCGGTAAAGCAATCTTATTACCTTTAACTTGAATAATATCGGTTGATAATTCTAAGATTAGCTGTTAGTAGTCTCAAGTGAGTTATCAGTATACGATAGGAATTTCCACGTTCTAATAGTTATAAAACAATTGCATAATAAAAGGTCTATTATTTAAGAGTTTTAAGGGGATTCATAACTTAGACACTAATTCTTGATATTGATTGTTTCTAAGTGATTTCTTTATTATCTGCTCAATATTATTTCCTATTTATTTTAATTCTTTAAGTTTTATTTTCTTTATTAAAAAACAAAATCAAATTCGTAGACTAGATAATAGGATAACGGTAATTATTAGTATTTATTGTCTTCGTGTGATTCGACCCATACTTGCTAATATTAGCAACAACTACGCTGTGCACTTACGGTAAAATTAATATTGGTATAGAAAGAAACCAATCAAACATCTTTACCTGCAAAACCATGAAAATTATGCAAAACATGGATTAAGCCAAAGTTAAGCTAAAAAATAATATGTTTAGTAAAATTTGGAAAAGTAATGCTTAAAGGCCTTTGAGTTAAGTGTGAGCGTAACTAACTCTCTTAAAGTTTTTAGATTGGACATAGCTTCTTCTAACTTGATTATTTGCGTTATTCTTAGAGTTGCTATGTTTTCCCTAGGCAACCTTTACAATGTCCTTTTAATCTTTGAATCAAATTATAAAAGGTCTTGATGATAAGAACTCATTACTACTAACAAACATAAAAGATCAAGAAACAACTATGAAAATCAATTATGAACAAAAAAATATATAAAACCATTTAATGTATATAAAAAAATCGCTTCACACCCTAACAATAGTGCCAAAACTCTTGATGCACATCAAACATAAAAAAATAAAACCTAACTCTGCAAAATTGAATTTGTAGTAGCAGTGAGAAAAGATCGTAACCACATAAAATATGTGTTTTTCTTTTAAAATGAATCAATAAATATATAGGAATAAGAGGGGATTTGGATGGATTAAATTAAGAAAACAAAGTAAACTAAGCTACTGGAGATAAACCAAATCAAACAGTAGAAAATTATTACGATTTATCAATAGGTTTTGAATGAAGTTCACAATTCATCCTCGACCTTCACACGAATGTGCATAATCAATCATCATGTTGTTCTCATACCTCTCTTTGAAATTATTAATCATAGATTAAAAGTAATCTTTGTTAATCCCCAGTTTTCCTTTAAATTGTATCTAATTTAAACAAGATTTTTAATTAGGTTTAGCTACTAGACATCCTAAAATAAGCTCTCTAGATTTAGTATAACAATTGCATTACATAATAAGAAAACGGGTTACTCTAAGCAACAACGGAAGAAACTTAGGCCATTTAACCTATACTTTGTTGTCCCTAATAATAGTCGACCATTAGTTTACCACAAGTGAATCTGATGTACTATGATTATGTATTGCAATTTAGATTCTGTGAATGAATCCATACATAAATAATCTAGTAGGCATATCTAAATCGTTTACAAATAAACACAAAATAACATAGTCAATCCTAAGAAAGAGTGAATAACAACATCACTAGATTAATCAATGTTTTCCTATTTTAATGTATGCAATACCGCAAGTATAAAGATCATATATTATAGTACACAAGATATTGTTCCCACGAGGACTAGCTTAGTCACCTATCAATTTAAATGCACTTTGTCTAAGGTAATAAAAATTGAATTAATTAAAACTAAAATAAATTAATAAAACTTAATAACTTAACTAGTAAAGATAGCAATAGGAGCGAAGTTAATCAATAATGGAAACTTTAGAGTTATTCTATCCTTGTTTTGTTTTCCTTTTGTCTTGTTAATTTAATTATGCTTGATCCTAGATATCTAGAGGTTTTGATTACCCTCCCTTGAGATTTAACTAAGTAATCCCGATTGAAATAGATAATAGTTGAGTTGAAATCTCTCATCTCTCAAAACTACCCTTGACTACTCAATTGGATTTGAAACAATCCTAAAGATAATTAACTTATAATTAAAATCTCTATTCAATTTTATTAACCTAATATTTTGTTCGTCGCCAATCAAATGGACGAGTTTCCCTTCATAGACATTAACCAAAACTCTTCCTACATGTATAAATGGAGGGTTATCTCAATAGAAGGAGAAGGACCTGCAACGACAGAGACTATTGACCCTCTGATTATTCCTAGCTATTTGTTTAGGCTATGGGCCTTGAGTTGCCTGGGTGAGCGTCTCTTGGCATCTTCGACTGAACTCCTCAACCCCTCCACTTAGTAACAAAAAGTTTCGATTCTCTTTAAAGTCTAGCATGACAAAATCTGCAAGAATAATAAACTTATCTTCTTTTACTAGCGTATCCTCTTTCATGCCAAATGTTTTCTTTATAGATTGATCTGCCAAGTATAAGCATGGATGTCAACTTCACATTTCCTAGCCCCAATTTCCTAAAAATTAATAAAGACATAAGATTAATACTTGAACCTAAGTCACATAAACATTTTGAGAATTCTAAATTACCAACTACACAGAGTACGTGATAAGTGTAAATTGTATCGTCTTTTAGGGCATAGTTTGATATGTGTTTAACCGTTAATTCAATCATTGGGTATGTGTTTAGGTTAGAATTGTATTAGTTTGTTAATTATTTATGTTTTAAGTATTTTATGGGTTAATACAAGTCTTTGAGCTTAAATATTATGTTTTTGAGGTACTATGATATGTTTGCTAGTGTTTCAGGGTCAACATCAAAGAATGGAGCATTTTTGGAGACATTCGGGCCAAAAAAACAGCCTACGATCATGGCATTTCAGGTCACGATCGTGACAAAAGCCCAGGGAATGGCTCATGATCGTCGCCTGCATCGGACAGACGCATAGACACTTAAGAGCGTTAAGTTTTGAGGGATTTTTTAGACTTTTCGGACTCCATAAAAATCCTAGGTTTACCCAAAACATAAGAGGATATTTAAAGAGCAACAAAAGAGGCAGAGAGAACTTTTGCATCAGCCACCTTGAGAAGAGAGAAATCATCGAGAGATAGAGGAAGAGAAGAAGGAAGAGAGAAGAGCAAAAGAAGATGACTCGAAGTACTTCCCGAATCTGGAGGTTTCCCAACATCGCTGCCTCCCGTCATCCATTTTAGATTATATTTCCTGTTATTTTTAGTTTTATCATTGCATAGAATTTGATTAAATAGTTGATGATATGATTTAGAATGTCGAGGATGTTCTAAACTCATATTCAAAATTTTATTCTTAAATTAATGAGAATCTAATTGTTTATGTGTTTATTGAATATTGTTGTGGTTTGATTATGTGATTGCATAATTCGATAATAAACTGAGAAGGTGAATCGAATGAAAAACAATTAAATTGGATTAACTAGAGTTAGGTGATTTAATATAAACAAGAATTGAATCAGAGAATTTGTGCGAAGAGGGATCTTACATAAGTTTCCAATAGTTTATTAGAGAACTTCAGAGCTAATTAGGGTTTTGGATAGGTTGTGAATTAAGAGATTGCAACTTCAATAATTTGACTAAGGTTTATGATTTATGGTTAAAGGTTACAACTTGAGAGAGAGTAATCAACCCTAGAATAGATTAGAACTAACAATCTAATAATTCGTAATCAGTTAGGTTAGCATTAAGGATAGGCAAAATTCCCTTTCTCTTAATTGGAAAATTCTTTCGGTTGATTCTTGGGCGTGTTGCAATTTATTAGTAATTAGTCGTTAGTATTTTCTTGTTTGATTTTTAATTTGATTAATTGAATTAAATTCTCGTATTAGTTTCACTGCATTTTGAACTTCTGTTATTTGTTTATGGCCTTAGATTTTAGGATTAAATTAGTTCCCTCCTTGTTGGATCGACACCTTTGGTGCTACGCTAACAAACCATGAGCTTGCGGATTATCGAGGGTTAATAAATAAGACTTACATATATCCAAACCACGACCAAGTTTTTGGCACCGTTACCAGGGAGGCGATTAGTTTAATTCTTTAGTCTAACACGTTTTAGTTAGTTTTTATTTTCTATTCTTTCTTTCTATTTTTGAATCCGTGCTCCTGTATGAACACAAGCAGGAGTCATGAGAAGTTCGAGTCGTGCAGCTGAAACTTTAGAGCTAGATATCACTTGATTAGAACGATCAATTAGGAAAGCTCTGTACGAAGAAGAAGAAGAAAGCACAAAAGCAACAATGGTCGAGGAATTTCAAGAAGATTTGGATCACAGAGCGAATGTTGGGACCCGTACCGGAACCCAACTTCTTAACAACATACCATAACGAACAGTCATTTCTTTACTTGCTCTGATACCACAACTGTTGGATCCCGTTACCGGAACCCAACCTCTTAACACAAATCGACGCAAATCGTTCCCAACCGGAGAAATGAAAAACGAAATCGAATTTCGAACAACAAAATGCGGAAGCGAAAACAAACACAGTGGTCTGAAGCGGAAACAAAGCGAAGATATCGAATCAACGAATCGAATCGAACTCAAATCCGATTCGGAAACACAAGTCGAAAGAAATCAAAAGCTAATCAAATAAACAGTTCAGTCGAACCAAACGAATATCCGACATCCGGGGAAACGAAAATCTTAGAAAACTCTCAACAAAAGCGTTGCGTTGGAAACCCTAAGACTACACCAATTCGAAATCCGATAGATTTTTTTTTTCTTTTCTCTTTTTCCATTCTTATTCACTCTCATACAAAGCACTTCAATATTCTCAGCTCAATCAACACAATTCTTCGG
>JAOSBL010000210.1:14688726-14700616 GCA_027568915.1 Erythroxylum roraimae
TAATTTAATTACTAATTTTAAAATTTTCCATATTTATTATACATTTAATTACAAAATTTTAAAATTTTCTTATAATTGAATTACACATTTTTAATTTTTCTTATTAACTTATACATTAAAATTATATAATAATATAACTAACGAAATTAGCGGGGCATTATTGCTCCACGTTTGGGCGGCATTACCCACTAGTTGTTCTTAATTGCTTGAGGTGCACTCGATATATAAAAGTTAATGAAAACGTGTTACATGCTTTCGGTCAAAACTGTCCTCGGACCTAACATCGTCAGAAACTGGGCCTCCCTGCCTCACATCACAATCTGCAGCCAGCGAGAAAAACAAGGGAACGACTTTCCGTCGCGGTAGATAAGATGTTTGTGGTCCGAGTCCAATGAAAGCACCACCAACGAAAATGTCGCTTGATATTTGAATGCACGTGGCCTTTTTTTCGGGGGTCAGTGTGAAACAATGTTGCGCACCTGGGTCGTCTATATGGAAAATTATACGTAACCACACTTTTCTCACTTCTTAATTCGTAGGCAAGATAACTGACAAGTAACAGCGATTTGTTTGCCGGACTTAACAATGATTAAAAATAAAAACCGAGGCTATCATAACCGTGAACTGAGCAAGAGCAAATGTTCTTACTAAGAACGGTCTCTTACAAATTTTTTTCCGTTTGGAGCCCACGAATTTAAATGAGTGGAAATGCATGCATCACTCTTTTATGCTTCTTGATGAGTGAAACATATGTCACCATCACCATTTCCTTCATTTTACTTTTTGTGGTTATCCTTTTCTCACGTAAGAACAATAATTGGGTTAAGTACTAGCGGTCACGATAAGTTGAATTGTCCCTCTCTGTTGTTTGATAGAGGACCATCTCAGTCCATTTTTGTCTAAGCCCAAGAAAAGGAACAGATCGATCATAGATGAGTAAAATATTGAAGCCCATTTGAAAGAAGCCTAGGCTGACCGCAATGAATAAATGAAGACTTACCATAAGACTTTTTATTTAGTCTTTTACTTTCTTATTTACCTTTATTATTTACCATGTTTATGTTATGTTTAGACTTTAATTACATGTTAATGGGCTATTTATGGACACTAATTAGCTACAGAAAATTAGCAGCCAAAGGAATGTGAGAAATCAACATGTGACTATCCTCATTCCTTGCATTTTCCTTATTTAAACTCATATTCTTTTCATTTATAAAAAAGATAGATACAGATTTTTAAGAAATCAAAAACGAGATGTTTTCCTCTCAAAATTCAGACTTTGATCTGTAGGGTTTGATTGTTTTCCAAAAATAATCAAAAGGGCTTGTTTGTTTGCTGAAAACATTCAATAGTTTGTGTGTTGTGCGATTTTCAGCATTCTGTTCGAGTTCCAATTTTGTTTTCCAGTTTCTATTTTCTGTGTTCATCAAATCAAAAAATTCCCTTCTTCAAGTTTGTTCCTCACATCTTAAATTACAAATCGCCAGAAGACATCTTCACCCCATTCGAACCCCAGCCTCCTTAAAATTCTCGTTTTCATCATCTGCCTTCATTCTATCGCCCAAATTAAAATGTCACCACAAAATCCACCATAACGCAATCATCCTTTATCCGATTAATCCGATTCTTGTGTTTAAATTGTAGTAACAAAAAGTTCTACAACTTTGCTTCTTCCCTAGAAACCAAATTCCCAACCAATTAACCCAGAAAATGCCTTCAAATAACCTGTCCCAGTTTTACCCAAGAAATCGTAAATTTGTCCAAACATCTTCAAATCTCCCGAAAACCAATTCTGACCATCAACCACTATCCACCACCATCAAACACCACCTCTGCACGGCATCAGTTGGTATTAGAGCCACGGAATAGCACTCCATCCAAGTATCCGGCCAAAATTTCGACAGAGTTTTCAACAAAGTCCAAAACTATCTTTGATGCGACGAGCAATCTATTTTGAATAATTGTCTCCTTAAACTGGTCATGGAGGAAGATTGGAAGAGAGAATCATTGGTCCATACTAGATGTGTCACAAAAGGGAGGAAATGTAAGGTTGTTATTAAAAGTGGGCCTCGTGAAAATGTGGTTTCGACTGAAATGGTAGATAAGTTGGCTTTGGAGACCGAGCGACTTCCTAATCCATACACTTTCACTTGGCATGACAAGGAATATGAAATTCAAGTGAGTAGAACATGTTTCGTGTTGTTCGCCATTGGAAGATATCAAGATGAAGTATGGTGTGTTGTGATTCCCATGTCTGATTGTCATCTTCTCTTGCGAAGCCCATGGTTATATGACCGCAGCATAAGCCATCAAGGAAGAACCAACACTTACTCATTGCATCATAATGGTACAAAATTCTTGTTGATTCCTATTAAACCAGATGTTAAACAAAAAGAAGAAGAGGTAGCTTCAATGAGTATTGAAGAACAGAAAGTTATTGTTGATAAGCCTATTTCACATGCTGAAATGTCACCTTCTCTAAATGTGCAAGCTCTCTCAACCAGTAGTCCTCTTGTAGCTGAAGTGATCAAGAATGATGTTCCCATGGAAACTTCACCATTGGTCATGAAGGAGCAGCCTCCAAGTGAGAGCAAAAATGAGGTAATTCGGTCTAATTCCAAACCCTTAGGGACTGAATTTGAGCCTAATTTGGGAGATATTTTTGTGGAATGCATGAATATGGTAATTGACAAGTTGAATGTGAACGTAAATATCATTGATCATGTGCAACCGAGAACTTTATATGAATTGTTTAGAGCTAAGCCAACCAAATTTGTTGTGTAATTTGATGATGTTGTTGTTGGCTTTGTGTCCGTACAAAATGTGGAGAGTGACGCTTGTTTCAAGTTCAATTTGCTTAAGAATTCGGTTTGTGCTTATGATAATGACACTTTGTTGGAAAGATGGTGAACTTGGAAGACTTGTTGATGTTGATCATGTTAGTACCAATGTTGATATTGCCATGTTGAGTGCGAAAATTGGAAAATCTGTTTTTGTTGACAAGTCTAAGCATGCTACTAGTCTTGGTTTAGTGAGGGAACTTGATGCAAGCCTTGGTTTTATGGAAGTTGAAAATGACCAGGTTATTAATAACATGAAATATGATGGTTTTAAAGCTAGGAAAAGGTCTAGAAAGTTGATCAAAATTGGTGATTATGTATTTGTCAATTGGAAGAAGAAAAAAAGGCCTTATGGTAAAAAGCTTGAGCTAGTTGAAGGATTAGATGAGGGTCCTTTGAACATAGTAGCATGTGAAGGGCAATCCAAGTTTGTGATTCGAATTGATAATGATTTGAGGCTAACATTTTCCTTGGATGAGATTATCATTTGTAATGAGTTCTTTAAAGAAGAAAAATTTCAAGGGTGGGTGAATGATGGAGGACCATCTCAGCCCATTTTCGTCCAAGCCCAAGAAAAGGAGCAGGTTGATCATAGATGAGAAAAATATTGAAGCCCATTTGGAATAAGCCTAGGCTGACCACAATGAATAAGTGAAGATTTACCGCAAGACTTTTTATTTAGTCTTTTACTTTCTTATTTACCTTTATTATTTACAATGTTTATGTTATGTTTAGACTTTAATTACATGTTAATGGGCTATTTATGGACACTAATTAGCTATAGAAAATTAGCAGCCAAAGGAATGTGAGAAGTCAATATGTGACTATCCTCATTCCTTGCATTTTCCTTATTTAAACTCATATTCTTTTCATTTATAAAAAAAGATAGATATAGCTTTTTAAGAAATCAAAAACGAGATGATTTCCTCTCAAAATTCAGACTTTGATTTGTAGGGTTTGATTGTTTTCCGAAAATAATCAAAAGGGCTTGTTTGTTTGCCGAAAACATTCAATAGTTTGTGTGTTGTGCAATTTCCAGCATTCTGTCCGAGTTCCAATTTCGTTTTCCAGTTTCTGTTTACTATGTTCATCAAATCAAAAAATTCCCTTCTCCAAGTTTGTTCCTCACATCTTAAATTACAAATCGCCAGAAGACATCTTCACCCCATTCGAACCCCAGCCTCCTCAAAATTCTCATTTTCATCATCTGCCTTCATTCTATCACCCAGATTAAAATGTCACCACAAAATCCACCATAACGCAATCATCCTTTATCCGATTAATCCGATTCTTGTGTCTAAATGTAGTTAACAAAAAGTTCTACAACTTTTCTTCTTTCTTGGAAACCAAATTCCCAGCCAATTAACCCAGAAAATGCCTTCAAATAATCTGTCCTAGTTTTACTCGAGAAATTGTAAATTTGTCTAACTTCTATTGGTCGGGGATGTTTAGAGAGGTAGCTAGGCTTGTGAGTAATTGCAACACATGTAGTAGATCAAAAATGACATCCCAAGCCCACAGCCCATACACACCTTTGCCTACACCAAACAAACCTTGGGAGGATGTGAGCATGGATTTTGTGTTAGGTTTACCTAGGACTAGAAGAGGGTTTGATAGCATCATGGTTGTTGTTGACCGGTGCTCTAAAATGGCACATTTTATTCCTTGTGCTAAATCTAATGATGCTCAACACGTGATGGATTTGTATTTTCATAATGTTGTTAAATTGCATGGAATTCCACAAAGTATTGTGAGTGATAGAGATGAGAAGTTTGTGAGCCACTTTTGGAGAGTTTTATGGGTTAGATTAGGTACAAAACTTAAATTTAGCACCGCTTTTCACCCACAGACTGATGGCCAGACCGAAGTAGTAAATAGGTCACTTGGGGGAATTTTGAGAAGTTTTTTGAGAGGGAAAACTAAGAATTGGGATGCCATGTTGCCACAAGCAGAATTTGCTTACAATTGTTTCAAATCAAGGTCCACGGAATTCTCGCCGTTTTAGATTGTTTATGGAGCTAATCCATTAACTCCTATTTCACTAATTCCGTTTGTGTAAGATAGGCCTTTTCAAAGCATTATTGCGGAGGAAAGAGCCCAAGAAATTGTCAAGTTACATGAGCAGGTCCAAAAGAATATAAAGAAGCCTAATGAAGCTTACATAAGGCACGCAAAGAAGAAGAAGTCGGTAGAGTTCAAAGAAGGTGATCTTGTGTGGGTTTACTTGAGAAAAGAGAGGTTTGCAAAGTCAAGAAAGTCCAAGTTGAGTGACCGGGCTGATGGTCCATTCAAAGTGCTCAAAAAGATCAACAACAATGCCTACAAGATTGAGTTGCCGGATCATTACCCAATGTCCAACAGTTTCAATATAAGTGATCTAAAACTTTACGTGGAGGACACTATGATTGACTCTAATTCAGGTAGTGAGACCGGTTCTCAAGAGGGAGAGGATAATGGAGGGCCATCCAAGCTTGCAATTGAAGATATGGAAGCCATGAGGCTTGGAGAAAAACCATTAGGTGGAGTTGAGGTCCAAAAAGAGTCGGTTGAAGTCTTGGAGGAAGAAGAAGTTGGGCTGCACTTGTTCTTAAAGTTCCAGGTGATGTTGAACCCATTTAGTGACTTCAAAGCTTGTGTTTTTGCATCTAATCATACTGAGTTCGAAGCCTAAGAGCAGCATATTTTCTCACATTTAAATTGGGCTTATTTTGGTCTAATTTAAATAGTATTTGGTTTGATATTAAGGCTTGTTTTATTTCTTGTTTTATCTTAGCCCGGATTTGTTATTTTGGCCCGATTTACTGACCTGTTTTATCTATTTTGTAACAATTTTATTATAGGTTTTGTTTTTGTTTTAATGAGCTAAAAAACCTGTAGAATAGGAAAGGTGAGGAGCTGACTTTGTGGTTGCCCATTTGCTTCCTATTTCAGCTCATTTGTTTCCTATTCAGTAATTTGTTTTTCAGAAGAATATAAGAAAAAGTCGAGATTTTCTCTCAATCTTTTGGCAAGGAATTGTCTAGTTTTTGATTTTTTTTCCAAAGAACAATCATTGGGTTTGATTATTTTTCGAAAATAATCAAAAGGGCTTGCTTGTTTGCCGAAAACATTCAATCATTTGTTTGTTGTGCGATTTCTAGAATTCTGTCCGAGTTCCAATTTCGTTTTCGAGTTTCTGTTTCCTGTGTTCACCAAATCAAAAAATTCCCTCTTCAAGTTTGTTCCTCACATCTTAAATTACAAATCGCCAGAAGACATCTTCACCCCATTCGAACTCCAGCCTCCTCAAAATTCTCGTTTTCATCATCTGCCTTCATTCTATCACCCAGATTAACATGTCACCACAAAATCCACCATAACGCAATCATCCTTTATCCGATTAATCCAATTCTTGTGTCTACATTGTAGTTAACAAAATTTCTACAACTTTTCTTCTTTCCTAGAAATCAAATTCCCAGCCAATTAACCCAAAAAATGCCTTCAAATAACCTGTCCCAGTTTTACCTGAGAAATCATAAATTTGTCCAAACATCTTCAAATCTCTTGAAAACTAATTCCGACCATCAACCACTGTCCACCACCATCAAACACCACTCCGCATGCCATCATGTTGTCACAAAAAGTTCCGTATCCAATCACTGTCAAATAGGATAACAATACAGAAACTGTTATAAATTTTGAGGAAAATAAGAATAAAAATAGCTTAATTGAGAAAAAAAACAACAGATTTAAGAAAATTAGAGTACAAAGAAAGAGAACTTGTTTTTCTCATTTTGCGTACCAAAACAAATCACTCAATTCCTCAATTTTGTAGTCACATAAGAAAGTATTAATTACGACCTACATAATTGCATTTTCTTGTATATTAGGTAATTTTATTAATTGAGGCATTTATTCTACGTAATGGTCTTGTATTTATGTAATTCTATCAATTGGAACATTTATTTTACATAATGATTTTTCATTCCAGAGGATTCAAACAAATTAGGACATTCATTGCACAACACTTTCCCTTAAATGTTCTATACATAAAATATGTTTCATTAACACCTAACCAATAAAAATTTAGTGGACAAAAACTTAGCTAGGAAAAGAGTACATTATCTTTGTATACTAACTTGTTAAAAGTTTATTATATAAGATTTATATGGGATACAAATCATTAATACTACCCCTCGTGATGAAATCCATTATCGAGTAAATCTTTGCCTTGTTACATTCCAATCTTGTATACTAACTTCATAAGTATTATTAAATGATTTTTTGTAAATAAGTTAATTACATTCTCACTTGAGTGAATTTGTTGTACCTTAATTTCACCATTCTTCTAAAGTTTATATGTTCAAAAGACCATTGGTAATGTATGTTTGGTGCTATCACCCTTGATTGATCCTTCTTTAGTTTAGGTCATGCATGTTGTATTCTCTTTACGAATCATAATCAATGAATCTTTAATTGAAGGTAATTCATAAGATTCTTGTATATGTTGAATCAATGTTTTCAATCATATATACTGATATTTGCTTAACTGATTGTATAATTATACCATAACATTTTATGAATGACATGAAATTGCTTAAGATACTCACTTTGACTCATATGTAATTTTAGGCACAATTGGGAAGCAAAGAAGTTAAAGTGAGTCGAAAGTACGATATTTAGATCATTTTTCAAAGATTAATATTCACTTGTCTTCACGGAGCAAAAAGAAGAAAATTAAAGCAAGAAGAAAACAAATTCAGCTCAAAAGAAGACAACCAAGAAGCAACCAAGAGAAGGACCAAATGCAAAACGACATAATAGCAAAAAATTAAAGCAGCAGTACAGCAACATCACATGGAGCTAAACGACAGTAGATGTTGGGCGTTTCACGCAAGAAATGTGTCCATTTCATGTAACAGCTAGACCAAAATGAAAGCGTAGGAGGATAGGCAAACAAGAAGAAAAACGCCAGCAGCTGGAAGCATGAAGCAAAACGACGTGTGGTAAGTGGAAGTAAAGAGACCAAAACAATGTGCAGCAGACATTACACCAAAACGCAACACAAACAACAGAAAACGTGACTTTGGATAATAAGAATAAAACGCAGAAGTGAGGAGGGTTTTAATTGTGCTGTGTTTTGAAAATAAAACAACAGGGAGGTTGGTTCTTCAATAGAAGTGGTCGGCTGAAGCAATTTTCTTATGAGCTATTGGTTTTAATGAAGATGAGGGGCAAAGCTCTTAACCATGAGATACCCATGGAGAGGTAGCTTTCCGACACCTATTCGGAGGAGATATCGATGCCGAAAACCCGATTAAGTGTATTTCTCCTTGTATTTCTTGTTTCTTTTTCTCTTTAAAATTAATTGTGTTATCATATGCGTATCGATTTGGGTTTCATGTATGAATAATTGTGTTATCGTTATAGTTCAATTATTAGTGTATAGACCCATTGGGTATTGTGAAAAGATGATTTGAATGTGTTCATTAGATCATTTTATTACAAACACATTTCTAGAATTTTAATATAATCAATAATTGTTATATTTGAAATTAATTTGTAGTGACTAATAGTTTGTAATCACTAGGGGTAACATAACCTAAGTTAAATGACGCATCGTATGTGGTTGTTACCTTGATTAATAAGTTTTTCTAATTCGTAATGCTACTACTTAATTGAATCTAAAGATCGCATCCTAGGTTATTCAGTAGTTATGTTTAATTAATGATCGTATCTTTATTAAACAATACCTAAGGGAAAACTCCAGTTAATTGATAACCCACGATTAATAGTTGCTAGGAGAGGTTTGAGAACAACATATCAATGAAATATGTTTAATTAGGGTGTAGGTCGAGATTGAACCAAAGAACTGAGTCCATAACGCATTTATCATTTTTCATGTTTTCTTTAATTCGTCTTTATTAGTTTCGTTTCATTTTATTTTCTTGTTTGATAAATCAAAACGCCCCAAACCTAAATATCGATCAATTTCATTTTAATAACATTACACACACTCTCTGTGGGTTCAACCTAGACTCACCACTGCTATAGTAGTAGTCTAGTTTATTTTGACTAGCGTTATAACGAGTTGTCAATTTTGGCGTTGTTGATAGAGAGTGTGGTGTTTAGTTTTTGTTGTTGATTTTAATTGGTGTTTTGTACATAGTTGTTTGTAATTAGTTCCTTTGCATTTTCACTTTTTGTTTAGTGTTTGATGTGTTTTAAAAAAAATTTACATGGATGGAATTAATTTCTTTTATAACTCGTATTCCTAACCTTATAATGATGTTTGGAGTGATCATACAAATTTTAATTATGGATGGGATAATCAATAAAATTACTTCCCTGATAGTTTGTAGGATGCATAGCAATTCTCGTACAGACCAGAAGTTTCTTATTACAACTCAAGTACACTTATGGACGGCTATATCAAGACCTCTAATGCTACCCATCTTCAATTTCAACAAGGTATGCAATAACTTTAAGAGAGTATGCAACAATTTCAACAAAATTCCCTACAATTCTAACAGGATAGATGTCAAATTTGGCATGATATAAGGTCTAACGTCCAAGATGTGGAGAGCCAACAAGATTTAGGTATATCTCTAGACAACTTTATCAAGATCTCTACTGCTAACAATCTTCAGTTTCAACAGAGCATGCAGTAGCTTCAACAAAATATACAGCAGCAATTGTAGCAGTTCCGATAAGAAACAAGTTCTAGGTGTCAAAACCTAGCAAGCCAAATGGGTGAGATGGCAGCAAGAATTGACTACCTGGAATTACAAATGGAAGAGGAGTAGTCATGTCAACCTGAAGTGTACCCAGTGGAAGTTAGTACAGAGACCTTATAGAGTGAAGAGAAGATTGAGAATTTTAAGAGTAATACTTAAGTAATTGCAAGAAGAAGTTGAGGAGAAGGCCGAATTAAGAAAAGCTATATCTTTTAGCTTAGAGATAAATACTGAGTTCCATTTTGCTGTTCAGAATGACTCTTTACTTTTACCTAGCAGGTTAGAGGAATTGAATGAAGAAGAAAAACGTGAGGAGACATTCTAGATCTTTCCAGAGTGTAGGGACTCAGTGGAGATCAAGAGTTGGAAGATAGGGAAGACGCTAAATGGGAATGATTATTGACTAAGGCCCTATCTTGAACTACCTCACATGGAAGTGGCTCAAACTGTATTACTCGAAGATCATAATTTTGTCACATGAGGAGAAGTATGGAGTCAAGCCAGCAACACTAAACAAAGGAGCTTCTTGGGAGGCAACCCAAGGGAACTTAATTTCTTTTCTTTAAATTTTCGCATTTATTTCCTTTATACATATGTGTTTTTATGTTGGTTTGTTTCTTACTTGTTTTAAGTTTTCAATAAAAATGAGAGAGAGAATAAAACAAACAAACAAACAAACATTTTCTTATTTTCTATTGCTTCTAAGATTATATAGTCAAGAGTAAAGAATGAATTGACTATAGAATTTCATGGAAACTTGAGCATGTACTGTTACTTTTGTGATTGGTCGATGTGTATTATCTTTAGAAGAGTAGTGACTAGTGGTAGACAAAGCCAGTGAGATTTTGAACCTTTTTAAACTGACACATCCATATCAGTCTCATTGTCTTTGTTTATGTGTGACCTTTATGACATGTACATCCTAACTTTGCCTTGATTTTCTATTCGATACCACATTTTTATCACATGCATTAATATGAAAATAATTAGGCATTCTTTGCTTTTCCGAACTATATTAGTCAAATAGCCTACTTTATTGATATGATTTCTCCCTTGTTAAGCCCACTTGAGCTTTATTTGCCTTTTTTATGTATTAACCACATTATATGCTTTAATCATAACCAAATGCCCTTCCCAAGCCTTAAAGCTAGTGGAACATTTGTTGGTTGAGTTTGTGGATATACAAAGTATAAGTGTGGGGGTGTACATATATGTGAGTTGGTTATAATGGTGGGATGCTATTTTATGTCTTATCATTGAAATTCTTATATTGATATAGTTTCTTTTAATTTTTATAAGAGAAAAGAGAAAGAAAGAACAGAGAAAAGAAAAAGGAAAGGAAAGGAAAGGAAAGAAAGAAAAAATGTTTAAATAAATGTATCGAAGAGGAAGTGTATATATGTTGAAAAGTTGTTTAAGATTAATCTTTCCTCCTAAAGTTGTAATGAATGGGTTATTTGAGTATGTTAGATATGAGGTTGACGTTGTTTTGGAAGGTTCACTCATTGTAGTTTCAATATATTGTTATCATCAATCTTTATAAGTGATTCCTTCGAATTGGTATAGGCTTAATGTGGATTATGGTAAGAGAGCTCGGATTTGAGCTAAGAAATATAGTTTTTGCATTCATCATAGTTGATGTACACAATTGTGAATGAATGTTGGTTTTTGCACTTGATGTATATTGAATGTTTTTCTTATTTCACTAGCTTTAATGGCTTTCATGCTACTTTACCCAAATACATCTCACCTTAATCCTTTCCCCTATTACAACCTTGAAAAGTCCTTTGATTCATGATTTTGCATGTGAATTTTAGTGGTGGAGAAATTGTTAAGTTCTGATCATGCATTTCATATATAATATATATCAAATGTACATAACAAAATAAAAAGGAACCTCAAAAACCAGATCTACTCATGCATATAGGTATAGAAAAAAAAAAACAAAAACATGAAATGTAAGATGTTTACATACCTCTTTGACGATCTCCTTCGTTTTTTAATCTTTTGCACATTACGTTGTCGTAAACCAACTATCAATGCAAACCGTCTCTAATGAAAGTCTACATAAAGATAGAAGGATGAAACCTCACTAGGTTATGTCTTACATTAGATGCACAAAAATCATCTCAATTTTTTACACCATTTAACCTTCTATAACCCCCATCACTAATGGAAAGTTATGGGAAGAGTACATGACCATAAATAGCATGCATTAATGGAAGTTATGGGAAGTTAATAACCATGAACAACATATATTAATGGAAGTTATAGGAAGTTAATGACCATGAATAACATGCATTAATGGAAGCCAACAACACTTGTTTCTAATCC
>JAOSBL010000210.1:14725699-14736933 GCA_027568915.1 Erythroxylum roraimae
AAATCTCTTTACTCTCTATCTCTCTTATATTTCAATTTTCAATTTCGCATCATACACAAGTTCAAAAAGGGGATTAAACGAAAAGAATTCACAATTCAACCCCCCCTTCTTGTGCATTGATATATCTTTATTAAGTCTTGTATTAACGTGTGATTCACTTCATTTTTATCTTGTGATTGATCCACATGATTGATTAAGTCAATTCCTTGTTTATTAAGACTTGCTTCCTCTTAAGTATGCATATTTTGCAATTGTGTCACATTCTATTTACCCTTTATAGTATTGTAATTTATTTAGAATGGACCACAAAGAGAAGGTAAAGAGTTTATAATAAATTGCACAAGAAAACCTTCATTCACTTCCAATCTCATGAATCTCAATCTTATTGCTATATTTTCAATGACATGCTCATAGATGGGATGTCAATCATCAAACTTATGGAAGTTAATGTACCCATTAGTGTACCAGCAACTAACTTATCAGTAGTCATATTGAGATATCCTTTTAACAAACTCCTTAAACTTTTTAGCAGCATTAGCCTTAAGAATCATTGACTTGATGTCTTTGTTATTTTCGTCTGAATGAGCATTAAGCTTAGTTTGTTTGATCTTTCTCAAGTCTTATCAAATGATCTTTTTTTCATCACTACTAGTATCACTAATATAAATGACTTATTAGTTAAGAGTGCCAAATCAAGATCTAGAACAAATTAGCAACAACACCCATTATAAATCCTATTAGGACACAAGTTCTGGGGAGGTCCTTCAGTACGTGACCTTACCCCTGATTAGTACAGAGATTGCTTTCAAATGATCCACATGTTTGAATGAAAATAAAAATAAAAATAAAAATAATAAAAAGAATATAAATAAATAAATAGCCATAAAATTAGAAAAGAAAGAAAAATAAAAATGAAATAAAAAAAATACTAGGGAAATATAGATAAATAGATAATAAATAAATAATATATAATACTAAAAGAAATAAAAGAGATAAAATAAAATAAAAATATTATAAAAAGTAAAAATCATAATGGCACTGATAATCATAGACATAAGGATGCTAATACCACTAAAGAGAATACTAAATATTCTAATAATAATAATAATAATACGAACAATAAGTAATTACCACTTAGGTTAACTATAATAGACAATAGGTAAAAGATATACGAGAGCTACCACGAGAGCTACCCGGATCTCTTTATGAAGGCTCTTTTACTTGAATCCTAGCATTAAAAAATTTTCTAATGTGGGTCATGTTCTTGCTAAATTCCAACATTAGCAAATCATTCTTGATAACAATAAATGTACATTAAAGTTCTCCTTTGGATGATCTAACAATTTACACTAATATAAGTAATTATTTTCATTTTCTTTTATCACATTATTAAAATTAAATACACTTCAATGAGAAATGTTTGCAATCTTTCGATAAACATGTCTAAATAAATATACCAATTAACCAGGACCATATTCTTGATAATAAACGATTAACTAAACTTTGAGTGACCCTAAAATATTTTATAATCAATAAATTTCAATATAACATTATGAAAATAAATGCATTATGTCATCTCAATAATAGTATCACATAATCATACGTAACTAAATTTTATTTAATTTGATAAATATGAAATATTCTAAGTTGACCACTTTGGTAACTAATAAATTACTCATAATATGGACATCAAATTGAAAAATAACGTCATACAATTTGATAAAAAATATTTAAAAAGGAAATTGAAGGTAGTGTAGAATACGATGGTCCAGCCCATTGCCATCCATAGTGTGAAGGCATGTGTCTTCAATATGGACTGATATATGGGTATATTTAACATCGTATTCTACACTGCCTTCAATTTCCTTTTTTTTTTAAAAAAAATAATGGCCAGCCCCTTGCCTTCTATAGTGTGAAGGCATGTGTCTTCAATATGGAGCCAGCCCCTGCCAAGTTTTTTAAAATAAAAATATAGAATAATTTATTTTTTTAATTAGATAAGGGTCTAGGTTACTTAGACCTAAGTTTACCCAAAACCCAACTCTTCTAAGTAAAACGATGTTGTTTTGTTTAGAATAATTGGATCTTGAGTTTGTCTGGACCTGGGCTTAACCCATGGACTGACTTATTAAAAACAACTAAATTTAGACTCATGGGTCAAAAATTGCCATCCCTACTTCACACGAGCAAGATGGATTTAAAACATGCATATGTTTAATCAGAAGGATTTAGAATTTTTAATCCAATCTGGGACATGGCGGGGGACACGGTTGCGTCCCATCTTGTGGTTGTTTATTATATTTTAAGTTAATTGCTAGTAATGAACGTGCTCTGGAAAACACTTATATGTAACACAACAACAAAAACAACATTTGCTATGAATCTCGTTGATACGCAAAATTTAGAGAGATCTAATAGTACGCAACTTTACTCCTAACTAGCTAGTAAAGAAGTTATTTTCAAATGACCCACATGAAAAGAAAGAATGTGACAAAGGCAGAGAGCTAGAGAGAGAGCTAAAGAGAGGAAAAATAAATAAGCAAACAAATAAATAATAAAAACAAAAATACTAATAATAATAATAGTAAAAAACACATATGTAATATGAATTCTAATTACTAAGGTTTTGTGCGATGACGAGATCAAAAGGCAAAATGTTTAAAAAATAAAAACTCCTATAATCTGATCTTGATTTATCAAGAGCCAACAAAGGTTTAATTGTGCAATGGAAGAGAAAATAACAATCACCACTAGAAAATTATATATTCTCAAACCTAGTAGATATTTGTAATTATTTAAATCAAGCCTTTACTTTACATAAACTTAACTTTATATCCAAGGTCTTAGAATTATATGATTTTCATAATTTAATCATTCACAAAAAGAAAGGCAGACTTGGGTTCATAATAAACTTTTAAAGACAATAATCAATTGTAAGATCTCTAAAGAAATTTCATTCTTCTCTCTAGGCTTCGTTTAAAGTTAATGATATACTTTTCTTGATGAAAATGGAACAATTTCTAGTTGACATTTTTCGTTATAAGAAAGAGTAGATCCATATTATTTTTTAATTAAATAAAAAATAACCAATTATGAACAAGCTAATCTAAAAATGTGAAAAATAATAGAAAAATGAAGTGGAAAACCAAAATAGTACGCTTAAGTGATGGAAAACGCCATCCAGCCAATATGTAGGTGTTGTCCCTTAATTATCAGCTTCAACAAACCCAGTCAACATCAGAGTATGAATTTAACATCAGAAGTGGTCCAATATTCACATACGTGTTGGACTTGTACTTAGGAGAGGTGTTTTGATATTGATCCTTTCTTGTTTTGTCTTTTCAAACGCAAGTTGTGATGCAATGATTTTTAACTTGCAAGAGCTCCAATGACATCGAAAATAATTGCAACGAACAGAAGATAGTATAAACGGTAGACAAAAAAATTACAAGAAGCCACTGGTCAGTGTCAGGGGGGACGGCTTCCCTTCAAGTCAATACATTCACACGTACATCGGAACTGGAATTTGAAAGTGACATCCTTCTTTTCCTCTATATGTACACTATTCCATCATTAAAACAGTTAAATCTGAATTAAATGAATAAAACATAGTTAATTAAAAATCTTCTTTCATTTTGAAAAATCAATTGAATAACATTATTATATTTAAATCTGTATAAGTGGTCCAATCAGATAGTTTGAGATTACTAAATGCTTTAAAATATAAAAATAAATTTAAATTAATATTTAACATGGAAAGATAGACCAACAAAATTATACAACTAATTTTGGATTATATATACAAAGATATAAAAAGTTAATAGTTTTTAATTTTTAATAATAAAGAAATAAATTATCAAAAAATGAACTATATGCAGTAATGATCATTTAATTCGTAGCAATTTGAAGTTATAAAAGATTACTCTTTAAAATCTCCTTTCATGAATCACAACTTGTAAAAGGAAACAATTCCTTAACAAAAAATAAAAGAAATTATATTTTTACAAAGATATAAAAAGTTAATAGTTTTTAAAAATTAAACTCCAATTATAAAAATGTATTTATTTTTATATTTTAAATACATTATTATATTTAAATCTGTATAAGTGGTCCAATCAGATAGTTTGAGATTACTAAATGCCTTAAAATATAAAAATAAATTTAAATTAATTTTTAACATGGAAAGATAGACCCACAAAATTATACAACTAATTTTGGATTATATAAAAAGATATAAAAAGTTAACAGTTTTTAATTTTTAATAATAAAGAAATAAATTATCAAAAAATGAACTATATGCAGTAATGATCATTTAATTCGTAGCAATTTGAAGTTATAAAAGATTACTCTTTAAAATCTCCTTTCATGAATCACAACTTGTAAAAGGAAACAATTCCTTAACAAAAAATAAAAGAAATTAATTTCATAAGATAATACCTTTATTTAAAAAGTTGAAATGAATTGATTAATAAAAGACCCGAAAGAAGAAAATAAGGCCTAAGATAAGATTAGAAAAAAGCTCCTTTTCTTTTAATGGACTCAATGTTAGCAAAAGAAGCATGAGTTTCTCTCTAATGCTTACATGAAATGTATGGCCTCCTTGTACTCTTTTCTCAACTCTTGTTATGTCTTGGTAGCCTTTCTGGTTGTTGTGTGAGTCTCTTCTCATCCTCTTTCTTTCACTGTAAGGGTTACTCCATTTTCTTATTTTCTTAGTGCCCTTTCTCTGGATCCTTTCCCACCCCCCCTTTCTGTAAACTTGAGTTTATCACTTCTTAGTCTTATGTAAATCATTTTGGTTTTTTCATAATCCTGTCACCTTCTTCCCGGGGGCTTCTATCTTATTTTTCTAGTTTCCATTATTCTTTCTTTCTATCCTTTATCATCTCTCTCTCTCTCTCTCCATTCTTTCCTTTTTGGGTTAATTTTCTTTTCCCTTCTTTTCCTTTCTTTTATGTTGTCTCCTTCCTCCGTAATGTTATCAACCTCCCTCACTCTGACAATTGAGGAGTTTCCTCCTTTGGCACCCATTGATAACCTACTTACCTCCATAACAAAGCCCCATATAACTTTAGAATCTACTCTTATTCTAGAACTAAAGTAACCTCTCCTTTAGAGGTTGGTTCTTTTAAGAACCTTAAAGATCTTTTTTCCTTAAAGCCTTATGAAAATGTCTCTAATAGGAAAACATGAAAACAAGTTATGGTTGATTCCTCATAATATCCTAAACTTTATTATTGCCCTTCGAACTCTCATTAAAAAAAATTATAGCTCTAGATGTTGAAATATTAAAGGAGGGATTTGTGAAGTGGGAGGCTACTTTAATTGATTTTTCAAGGACAAGAGGTTATTATCTCTAGAGTTATATGTATAGGCAAAGATGTACTAGAAATACCTTGATTTGATGGAGGCCTTACTTAATGATGAGAACCTCTTTTTGTTCAAATTTGGTTCTCTGAATTAAGATTATAAAGTGCTTGAGTTTGCCTTTTGCCTTTTAATTTTAAACCAATCTTTCTTCAAATTTGGAATCCTTGAACTAAGCATCTCAAGCAGAAGCAAATTCCCATTTGGTTGGATATCCACCATATTCCACTCAAATATTGGATAACAAAATTCTTAAGACACTTTGTAAGCTTTATTGGAAAGCCCATTTGTCTTGATGAACCTACTACCACTATGAAAAGGGTGAGTTCTACTCATGTTTGTGTTCTGGTTAACATCAAGCAAGCTCTTCTAGATTCAATCCCTCAAATTAGACTTGATGATAAAGGTTCGTTATTTGAGGAATGTGCAATTGTCACTTATATTAGAGACCTGATAAAGCAAACTTAGAGACCAACTGGAAAGAGATTTTATATAAGGAATTACTTGGAACTCGCAAAAGGATCATGGTGAAAATGCTAACACTATAAGTCATAAGGAGATGGAAGAAACACTGTTAGATTAGCTAAAGGTAGTTCAAAATCTAAATGAAAAGGTCATAACGGGGCTAACCTAAACCTAAATGGCACCTTCTTCTATATCTTAAGAAAACATAAACTTTACAAAAAGTCTAAGGCAACCACATAAAAGAGTATTGCTAATTAAGAAGCTCACATATATGAGGAAAGTTTAAGGTATCTGAATCTATAATTAAAGAGTAGGGGGAATCAAAATCCACTCTTTAGGAACATTTGAGAACCTCAATGAATACCCCAATAATCCTATCAAAATAGGACTTCAGAGGGAATGATCCAAATAAAAGTTTCTAAGTAATAATCAAGAGGAAGCCTTAGAGAAGTAAGAAAGCTTCAACATCCTCGTTCAAATTTCCATCTTAGCTTAGAATATTTGGGGGCTTAATAGCTCTAATTAATAGAAAATGGTTGGTGATTATATCCATGAAACTAACCTTTCTTATAAGAATTTTGGAAACTAAATTAAGGAAAGCAATTGCAAACACCTAAAATTTTTCAAGAAGTAATGGTCTACAATCACTAATTACTCCTATCACTATAATAGTAGATTAATTGTGCCTTTTAATCTAAGTAAGTTTGAAGCAACTATCTTGTACATCTAGGATCAGTTGATACATCTATATATCGTATAAAGAAACATATTGTTGATTTCTATATAACAGTTTTTTATGCTTTCTACTATAATTTTCAAAGGTTTCCTTTATGAAATAAGCTTAAGGAGATTGGAGATAATATGAATGAACCATGGATGATAATTGTTTATTTTAACTATATATTCCACTCCTCTAATGTTGAAGGGAACTCAAGGTTACAAATTCACACTGATGAGCTTAGTAATTGTATCAATCAACTACTTATTATTCTCTTTTGAAGGAGAATAATAAAACTTCTTTTTCATTTCCTAAGACTGCTAATGCAAAGAATATGAGGGAATTTAGGCCCATTTCCTGCTCTAACTTCTTGTACTAGGTGATTTCCAAAATTTTGGCTAATAGGCTTAAGGTAATGTTAGGCTCTCTCATAACTGATAGTCAAAATGCCTTTATGTATGACAGATCAATTAGGGATAATATCTCCATTATTTAAGAACTAATGAGAGATTATCAAATGAAGAATTCTTCACCTAACTATACCATCAAAATGGAATTTGATAAAGCTTTTGATTGTGTTGAATGGGCTTTCATTATTTAGTCCTTAGAAGTTATAGGTTTCCCCAATGAATTTATAAGATGGATAGAAGCATGCATAACATCTCCCTCTTTTTAAGTTTTGTTAAATGGGACTCCTACTAGTCTATTTAAAAGTACCATAGGCCTTATTTAGGGGGATCTCATTTCCCTTTTATCTTTTTATACTATGTATGGAGGTATTCACTCAGCTACAAAATTATAAGGCTAGAAATAACAAAGAGTTTAAGTTTGACAGTAAATATAAGAAGGTTACTCTTATAAGTTCATCTTTTGTAGATGACCTCCTACTCTTCTCTAAGGCTTATGACATGTCTATTAACCTTATAATCTTTACATTGCCACTTTTTAAAGACTTTTCAGGGCTGGAAGTGAACATTAGTAAGAGTTACCTTGTGTTAGCCTATAATGCAAACCTTATTGAAAAAAAAATCTCAAATCACTGATATGTTAAGGAAACAAGCTCCAATGTTCTATCTGGGACTTCCCATTACTAATAGAAAGATTCAGTTCTCATAATGTTATCTACTAATGGAGAAAATTTAGAAAAGGTTAAGTATATGGATGAACAAGGTTTTATCCTTTGGTGGACGGTTACATCTCATCAAATTAGTTCTAAACCATATGCACATCTATTGATGCTCCAATATCTTATTAGCTAAGGGGGGTTACAAAAACTATAAAGAAGCTCTTTAGGAGATTTTTATGGCGAAATTTTGATTGATATTTTGGTAAGGTAAAGTGGACACAAGTTTGTAAGCATAAAAAGAATTTTTAGGATAACCTATATTTATACCTCTAAAAACATTTCTAAGATTAAGAAATTATGGAATATTCTTTTAGAAAAGGAATCATTTTATATCAGATGGCTCCACAACTACATCCTTAAGGGGAGTAGCTTATGGTCCATTAGTCTAAATTCAACCTATTCTTGGTCCCTCTCTTATTTGTTGAAATTGAAGGATATTTTGGAGCCTACTATCACTTGTAAGATTGAAAATAGGGATAAGGAATTTTTATGGTATTATAATTAGACAGGGAAGGGGCCCTAATTAGGATACCCCAAGCTAGGAATTACTATAATGGATTAACTATTAAAGCCAAGGTTAAATCAATTATTTAAGAAGGTTAATGGTGTGCTTTCCTAAGGGAAATACAACATCTTACTCCTAATTATCTACATGAATTTGTGGGTCAAGCTGTTTTTTATGTCTTAACCAAACTATTGGCAGGTTCAGTAATATAATCTTCAGAGAATGGTTAGATCATGCTAGGAAAAGTGTGGATTGGTTTCCTATAGTTTGGCACAAGGCTATTATATCTAATTAGTCCTTCTTATTATGGCTCTCGACATTAAACAAATTGAGTACTATGGACAGGATGACCTATCTCTCTACTTATGGTGTATGTGTACTTTGGGAAAAGGATGAGAAATCAAGAGACCATATATTTTTCCTATGTGAATTTTCATAAATCATCTAGAATAGGGTTTAGAAAACATTCTTGGTGAGTTTTCGAAAAAAATTCCTCTATGGAAAAAATCTATTAGCTTTTAAAAATGAGAAAAATACCTAAGGCTATCCAAGTAATCTGTGTGACCTCTTCCTCTTTAATTTCTAGAATAAGGGAAAAACTCTTGAATTTTAAGGAGGTAAAGCACTGTATTCCTAATTTAGCATCTTCGTTAGGAATAAACTAAACTAGAAATTAGGGATACTATACACATAAACATGTAGTTTCTAAAACGTAACTCTAGAAGTATTAAAGGACTTACCCAATTAATGATGGGAGGTGGAACATACATCATCTCTATAGATCAATTTCCTTCCTGTCGATCACAATAATGGAACCATAAGTAGTGTTCTTCTTCAAGTAATTTCCTATGATAATGAATGGCTCTGAGTTAAACTATATAAAGTATGTGTTATGCTTTTCTTTATTGGCAATGTGTTATGCTTTTCTTTATTGGCAATTGTCCTACTTATTACCTTTAATTGGGTCTAGTTTATAAGATGTAAGGGTATATTAGTGACAAATTAAAGCTGGTTGATTATGTAAAACTCTACTTATTAATTTAATTTTTAATTTCTAAAAAAGAATAGTTTTTTGAAAATAAAAAAAGAACTTCACAAGGAAGCTCATTCTTTCTTCACGAATTCCATTAATAATCTAAAAGATATTGTCTCATCTATTAATCTCCTAACTATAGTTATGGAGGAAATCTTCCCCCCTCCCCCCCAATTGGACCTGAATCATCCACCTAAAATCGAAGATTTCTTGTCCGACGTCATGTAAATTATCAAAAGTATGATAGATCCATCAAAGCAGTTCAATTGCGTTTCTCGTAGAGCTAGCTTGACCATCTTCTATGGCGAATGAGGCATGAGCCAAGGACCGGCTTGGTAAGTAAAAAGGAAGCTGGTTGATTATGTAAAACTCTACTTATTAATTGAAATTTTAATTTCTAAAAAAGAATAGTTTATTGAAAATAAAAGAACTTCACAAGGAAGCTCATTCTTTCTTCACCAATTCCATTAATAATCTAAAAGATGTTGTCTAATCTATTAATCTCCTAACTATATTCAAGGAGGAAATCTCTGCCCCCCCTATTGGACCTGAATCATCTGCCTAAAATCGAAGATTTCTCGTCCGACGTCATGTAAATTATCAAAAGTATGATAGATCTATCAAAGTAGTTCAATTGACTTTCTCGTAGTGGTAGCTTGACCATCTTCTATGGCGAATGGGATATGAGCCAAGGACTAGCCTAGTAAGTAAAAAGGATACTATATGATTGTCTCGTATAGTGCAGATGATATAGCATACTAGTTAGCTTTCATCACTGATTTAAAGTTTTCCAAACCCTTTATAACGTACCTTGGAATACTAGTTATTAGGTTAAGGATAAATAGTTGGTGCAATAAGATTATATCAACAAAAGGGAGTATGTAGCTTGTTAATTATATGCTAAGTAGCTTTCATGTGTATGGTTCCCTATATATGGTTCCCTAAAAACATTAACAATGTAATAGAACAAATCTTTTAAAAGTTCATTTGGTCTAGTAGTGAACTTTGTACGAGTAAAAAGGCATGGATACTTGGTATTCGACCAATTAAAATTTCTAATTAGGTGTGAATGCTTAAAAGAATTTGGAGAATCTTTAATGATAAGAATTTTCTTTACGTAAAGTGGATTCACGCTTATTACATAAGGAACAAAAGACTCTAGTGTGTTGAGGTGAAGTACAACACTTTATAGCATCACATCCTTAAACTCAAGCAGAATTGTTAGGTGGGATTCCTTTTTAGAGTTTTCAATAGACACTCAACATCCTTCTATTTTAATAAAAGGTCTTCCTTAGGACCTTTATTTGAGGTTACTAAACTTTCTCTTATTTGATATATTATTAATTATAAGTCAAATGTTGATGAAGCTTTAACCTTACATTTAACATGCTATTTGATGTTATTGCAACAATCTTTTGAAGTACCATATTACTCTCTTGTTTGGCTCTAGTAAGCATATTTTAGAGCTTCCTTTACTTTATGGCTTCCTATTAATGGGCGATTAAACACACTTGATAGGGTGAAGAGGTTTTTAAACTTATCTAATATCTATTTTCTTCACATTTGTGCCCCTAAATCTTTAGAAAATTTCTTATTTGAATGTTTTTATTTTTCTTACATTTGGAATACTATTAAAGGAATGTGTAATAATTTTATCCATACATTGAAAGGGCAAGACTTCATTGACTGGTGCAACAAGAATCAAAGGAGTAAGGATGGGAATTTGTTTATCTTAAAATTACACTCAATACTATTAATCATTACCTTTGGAAGGGTAGGAACCTTCAGAATGTTTAGAAGAACTAATGCAAGAGAAAAGACTTGTCCTTACCATTATCCTTAAAGGTGGAGAACAACTTTGTGCAAATATTACACACCTTTTATATAGATAAATTATGATAAGGAACTAGAGGTTACCTTAATGCGATAGTAAAAGATTGATATTTTATTTTGGATGGTGCTCCTAACAATTTGACTAGTAAGGCAATACAAAGCAATTAAGTCATTGGCTAATAGAGTA
>JAOSBL010000210.1:14740479-14755971 GCA_027568915.1 Erythroxylum roraimae
CAGATATCACTAAAATACCGATCGATGTTCAGAATTTTCCCATCGATCATCCCACTTTGATCTAATCAATATTTTTCAATTTAATGCCAAAACTGATCAATATAGTACAGAAAGATAGAAAAATGTCTTAGAAATCCAAAGTTTCGCAAATCAGATCGATCGGATGTCGGACGAAAAAGTTATAGTCAAAAGAGTGGAGGGAGATCGGTCGGCCAAAAACTGGACGAAAATCGATCGGCCAGCAGCATGCGCGGGCGCGCGGCCACTAGCACGACCGATTGCCCAACGCCCGATCGGGCACGCGGGCGCTCGGTCGTTCGCCTGAGCGGGCCCAAGGGCGCTCGCCCGAGCGGTCACGCGGGCGCTTGCCCCTCCTAATCTGACGTCTGAACTTCAAACCTTTATAACTTTTAGCTCCGAACTCCAAATTTGACAAAATTGGTATCGTTGGAAAGATAAAAAGAAGCTCTACAATTTTCAATAAGGACTCAAAATCAAAATAGGTCTCTAAAGTGGTCAAAAAGTCCACACAATGTGGCTGGTCGATCGGCCTCACACTAAACAGCATAAGAACTTCCAAGAATCATAACTTTCTACTCCCTTGTCCAAAAATTGCGTACTTTATATCAATGGAAAGATCAAAACAAGCTCTACAATATTCATGAAGAACTCACAAACCAATTCAGCCTCTAGCTAAGTCAATGTTTCAATCAAAGTTTCTGCCCTGTTAGAAATCACCTAAACAACATCAAAACTTTCAAATTTCACATCTTCCAATCTCCACAATCAAAACTAACATATTATACATCATTTAAAAGCTATAAACGCTACTTGATCCAATTTAAACCACATCAGTACAAAATTTGCCTCAAAGCACAGCATACACAAACTTACCCTAAACAACATCCAAATTTCAATTGATCATAACTTCTAGCCCCGATATCAAAATTTTGCATACTTTATAGCGTTAGAAAGCTCTCAACAGAAGCTACAAGTTTCACGAAGATTATTTTCTCAAATTCTGCCCAAATCAAAAAGTCAACTATCTACTCCAAAAAGTCAAACTTTCTTAATTCTCCAAATTTTCACACTTTTTCTCTTTATTTCTTGCTTTTCAACTTCCTTTTCAATCATCTCATTCACTTAAACTTTCTGAACCATACAAATCGACTCAAATCTCAAAGTCATCAAAACCTATCAATTTCTTTTCTCATCAATTTTCTTAAGGCACAAAAACATCTATAATACAATCCATACAATTCATATACAAAAACACTCGTTTAAATTCATTTTAAAAAGTCTAATTTCCACCAAAAATTTAGGGTCCAACAATTAACATGCTCACTATATTGGAGTTAGTATTGTAAAGCAAAACTAGATCATTTGAAAAATGAAAGGTTAAAAATCCTCAACTTTTCACATTTGTTATGAAACTTAAACTTTCCATTAATATTTATGTTGTAGTTTAGTAACCTTGTTAACTCTAAAGTATATAATATAGAAAAGTGTGGAGAAAAGAGGTCTCTTTGTCTCAAGCATTTATCTCCCTTATCAAATTGGTGGGTTCACCATTATCAATATATTATAAGAGGCAATCGAGATGCTCTACTTAATCTAGTTGATAAATATAGTGGGAAAGCCAAATACATTTATAGCGTGAATGACGAATATCTAATTTATAGAGTTAAATGTTCTATTAAAATTAATCTTCATAGCTCAAGTATTAAATGATTGCTTCCTATTATAATTTTTAAATAGTTATTAAGCCAATAATATGTTATCTTTAATATGAATTCCTTTAATAAAAGCTCCTTGAGCAAGATTGACGATGAAGCTTAATACCAACCTCTTTTTGGAAGCTAAAAGCTTGGAAATTACCTTATATATGGTGTTATAAGGTAAGATAGGTTGGTAATCTTTTAACCTTGATGGACTAGGAATTCTTGGAATTAGGCTAATAAAGAATTATTTAGCTTCCTCAGCATCTTGCAATTATTAAAAATTTCAAGATTGTATTAGTGGCTTTAGTTTTAATTAGGCTCTATGCCTTCTATAAGAAAAATGCATTGAATTCATATAGTCTTATGGTTTTAATGGGAAGAAGGCCAAAAAGAAAACTTTTCAATTTTTAAAAAACTAAAAGGCTTCTACATATGTTATCAACTTGGGAATGAAAGAGGATAGAATAAACAAATGAATAACTGCTAAGGTTAGTTCCTAAGGTGTTTTAGAAATAATAATGAGTCACTTATTTGATCTCCTTCTATTGCCAACACATATAATCCTCCTCCTTTAGCAAAGAAATGATTTTGTTAGCGTTTCTCCTTGAAGAATAATTCTATTTAAGTAATTAAAGTTCTTATCCCCCTCTTGAAGCAACTGAATTATTGACTTTTGCTACATAACTGAATTATATACTTCTAAAGCTAAAGTGTAGTTGGATAATGTTTACCTTTTTTAGTCTTTAGGCCTGGCAATTGGGTCAAGGTCGGCTTGGCCCCAAATCAACCTTAAAGTTTGTATTCATTATAGTTAAAAAAGATATTAGGTTTATTCCTTAATGAACTTTGACCAAATTAATATGAATTAAGTATGAGCTAAGACTTATAAAGATTTTTAATCAATTTTGTTTGAAATGTAAATAATGAAATTAAAGCCAAAGAAAAAAATATGATTATAATAAAAGACATGGTTAGGATACCCTGACTAATGATGTTAGGATATAAGTTAAACAACTAAAATACTAAAAAAATTAATAGGAACATCTACATTAAGAGCTACTCCTAAACCTATAATAAGGATTAATAAGTGATTCGCCAATTTCTAAATCAATATACCATCTATCTATTATCCCCTTGCTGATTTTGAAGTTGGAAACTCTGACTACTAAGGATTATTTTACTCCCTCCTATTCAAAATAGAAGTCATCTTAGAGGGGTTTTAATTATTCAAAATAAGTGTCATTTATGATTTTTCATACATGTTTATAATTTTATTTCCAAAATTACCCTTTAATTTCTCTCACACTCTAATTATACATATTACATTTTTAAGGCAGTTCAACATGCAATTAATAAAGGTATATCAAATATTTCATTTGCTCTCTAAAACGACTTTCATTTTGGATAGGAGGGAGTATCATGTAAGGATTTCTTTGTTGATTACAGCTTGGTCTAACAATTTATCTTAAAACACTCTTCCATTTCTCTCTATCCAAATGGCATAGATAGTGTAGCTCAAAGCTATCTTGAATATTTGTATGTCTCCTTAACATCTAAGATTAATATTTCTTACCCATTTAAGTATCTGGATACGAATTTAGAGCTGAGCATTCTATGTTGCAAAAGTTTAACTTCTTCCAAAATGGTCTTGTACAATAGCATTCAAAAAAAGAAATGACAAATGGATTAAGGTTTTTGTTTAGCCAACAATGAATCGCCACCTCTACTCCCGTATTACGCCCGCCTCTGCTCGCCTTTGCCCCGGGGAAAACTTGTCACCAATTCCTACTCAAGCAGCGGAGAAGCTTCCCAAGTTCTATTAGGTGACAATAAGCCACAAAGATAGATTTTGTCAAAGATCTGTTGGGCCGTTTGTAGCGGAGCTTCCTGTTGGAGGTGTCTTCCATGCTCGATCCGGCGGTTGAGAACGAAATGGCGTCTGGCAAAGATTGGGCCTTTACTTCTGGTGCTTATCGTGCCAAGGACTTGCGTGCTCTTGCTGCTAAGGTAATGCTGGATTTGATCTTTATGGGTTTGTCTTGTTTCGCTTCCCACACTGTTTTACCCAAAAATTTCCATCTCTTTTTCTCAGACTGATGATTTTTTCTTGGTTCAGTTTGTTAAAGTCTTTCTGCTCCTTTACACTTGAACATTTTAGATATATATCTGATCCTTCTTAAGGTCGATCGACGTGTAAGTTTCGATCTCCTTTCTCTTCTCCACTTTATACTCATCTCGTAGACCTGCACCAAAAAATGCATTCTTGATCTGTCAAGTTAGCAGATTTTTCTTCAAGATTTGAGCTTGGAAGAAACATGACTTGGGCCATTGGATTTCAATATACATATCGGTGCTTTTTTTTAATCATATTTTGAAGTTTGTTGGATGAAAGAAGGGAATTTTTCGAAGTGTGAGTGAGGTGTACGCTTTCTACAAGTTTTCATGTTGGTATGGTTGTTTTTTTGTGTTGGGATAGAGATTATGTAGGTGGCTGCTCCTCCACTACCGGGGTCGAATGCGCCTCCCCTTCACGCCACTGTAAACTTCGGTGAAGGTAACAGATATTTTTAGAGTTTTGGTATTCCTATTTTTATTGCTTGGGTAAAGTTTGCAAGGCACGAAGAAATTGCCTCAGCCCTAACACACAATTTCCAGGTCCATACTTTTCCTTTATGGCCCTTTAATTTTTTCGTGCGAGTTTATTATCAGTTGTTTTTGGGCATATTCTTGGTTAGTAAGCTATTATTTTAGTTGTCTTCGTGAGTGTCTCTCGCCCGTTTGTGGTCATGATTGGGGTCATTCCAGTGCATTCATTGGTTTTTTGTTAGTCTGGAGTATTGTTTTGTATTGGTTCTTTCAAGTTTTCGATGAACCTCATGGGTACCGGTCACCCTCGCGTTGCAACGAGCCAGAGTGGGCTCTGCTTCTAGGATGTTAGATCCAACAAAACGGTTGTTCGGGGTAGTGATGCTCTATGTCGTTGCTTCGATTTTGGAAAACATATCTTCTGGCCCACCATACATCTCCTCTGTTATCTTCCTTGAGCCGACTGACAAATCTACCAAGAGAGGCAATCCGTCTTTTCTTTCACGAACCATTGGTAGTCCACTTTTAATCCTGATTGAGTCTTTTTTCTATAAGCTTTTTGCCTTGGTTTTATTTCCAACCTACCTCAACAACTTTTTACAAAAGCCGCTTACTTTAAAATTGGCCCTTTCTTTCCCTTCCCTTACTTGCCTCTATAGTTGCAGTTTACTGGCACCAAACCTTTGTCAAGTGTGTTTCGCTTTTTATTAATGTGTGTAATTGGTCCTCGCATTGATTTTTAATTGTTTTACTACATTTCCTTCCCACCTACGAATTCTTTCTAGTTATATATTTATATCTTCTTTTAATCTTTTTTTTTACTTTCTCTTTTTATTTTCAATATTTTTACTACTATTAGTAGTTTAGTAGTTTTTTAACTATTGTAAATATTTTCTTCTTTATCCTGCATCATTTTTTTCATATCATATCTGCATGTGGGTCTACCAGAAACAGCCTCTCTACTATGTAGGAGTAAGGTTGCGTACTATTGACCTCCCCAGACTTTGCTTCACTGCGAGATTTCAGACTGGGTGCGATGATGATGATGAAGACGAGAGTATAGTTTATGAAAATACCCAAGTACCAACCATTGGGTTGTAGATCGAGGTTGCTAAAGTCGTTACCTCAATCTAAAGAGATTTCCTCTGGGAAGCTAACTTGTGAGCATATATAGATGTCATATCTACTAAAGTGTTACCTCTTCATAGTGTGGCATTAATATGGATAATTTGATAACATAAATGACTAATGCAACCCTCACTTTTTAAGGGCCAAAATCTACCATCACTCTACCATTGAAGTGGGCTTTGTGGTTAGATATTGTGTACTAATTGATGTCCAAAAACCATAGGACTTGCTTGAAATTATTAGCCTTTACTTTGATCTCTAATAGACCAATAAAAAGAGGCTTCCTAATGATTATAAAGTCATCAAAAGCTTGTAATTTGTTATGATAGCTAAGTCCTCTAACCATATATGCAACTATTAACATTAAGAGTGATTTGATTTGTTTAAGTCATAACATTTCTTTGTTCTGCCTTAAGTTCTCTTAGAGATAGTGATGAGGTTAATGATGTGATAAAACTAAATATATAAAATGAAATAAAGAAAAATACTAAAGTAATCACCTTGTTAAGTGTACGAATTATTTCTTATAGTATAGCTTTGTTAGTTAAGTTTCAATCCTATATAGACTAACATTAGTAGTACTAATATCTTCCTATTATCTAATCTAATTGATGTAATGATTAAGTAAAAGAAATAGTTAAAAACAATGAAATAATAATTTAGAATACCAAAATAAAGAAACAATCAAGAATAAACAAATAGTTTTAAAATCATAAATAGATAAGAATCCTCTAAAACTTGCTTGAATATATATTGATTCATTAATTAATTTATATTGGTTCATTAATTAACTACGATTTTCTTGATTTGTAAAAGTTCCAAAGTTACAAATTTACTCTCACAATCAAGGAATACAATTCCTATTCTTAAGTTTGTTGATCGAAGGTTCTTCCAAATTAAAACTCCATAAGAATGCATTAATTCATTTTTTAAACCCCCATAATATATTTCATTCTAACTTAAAAGAACCATATAGTTGTTCCTTTGGTAACCCATTCAACTCTTATTTTTCATGTTTTGACCAAATTTATAGATAACATCTTGTAAATTCATAACTTCAATCCTTTATATCCATTTAAATTAACACCTACTGCATTCCATACTTTAATTCTACTCAATATATAAATATAAATAGTTCTTAAGAAACCATAATCTTTCATTAAGCCCAAGAAATTAATTCAAAACATAATCATTCAATTGTTCATCCTACCTAGATCTATATCTTAATTAGTTCATATTAAAAAACAAAAACCCATAATCAATTAAAAAAAAGAACATAAGAAAGAAGTTTAAGGTCTTATGGCTTGAATCTTGAATTTTTTTAATGAATTTTGACAAATCTTCTTATTTTTCTCTAAGATTGTTTTCTTTTTAACCTCAATAACTTTTCTAAGATAGCAATAGCTTTTTAGTGTTTCTCATCTAGTCTAAAATTTTCCCTTTGATTTTTAGCTTCTTTTATATTTAAATGTGAAAAGAGAATAGCTAAAACACAATATTGTATTAGACTGCTAAAACACGATATTGTATTAGACTTATGTGTTACTTAAGACACTATTTTTGGAAATTTTATGTAGCAAATCACTTTTAACACAAATGAGGGCACAATCTTTTGTTTCTACCATATTAGAGAATATAAATAGAAAATGGTAAGATGTGGTATGCACTAGAAAATAGAGTTTTCCCTTCTTGAACATAAGTAAAACATAGAGATGTGATAGTGCCATTTTAGTCAATTATATAACTCTCCTAAAAATAGAATGTAGCATGATTGAACAGAAGGAGTAATATATGACTATATTGGTATCATGTTATATTTCTTTAACTTAAAATCTATTGAATTTGATCTAACTAGACTTAAATCTTCCTAACTTTACTCCTTCTTCTTTGATGGACTAAAACAAAACTTAAAATAAAATATAAGTGATTCAATTAACACATGTATCAATCAATGTTTTGATGATAGCAAAATATAAGTACTTTTAATGAGTTATTAGATTGATGAGAAGCTTTATAAGAACAAGATGTAGCTATATATAACTCAAGAAGACACGTTAGGAAGATGATAAAGAAAAATTTTTGCAGCCATCAAAATGAAGATTAAGTCAAGAAAAAAAAACATTAAGGCATATCAAGATCATTCTATATTTTTGTAATATTAATGACAATCTCATTTTGTTATTTTGGCGTTCTTAAAAGGCTCACCATATAAAAGTATTTCATTTTACTTCATTATATGAGTCTTTTCATTATCAAGAAGTATTAAAGCTTTTGCTTTTAAAAGAAAAGCCTCTTAATCTTTTAAACATTGTTTGGGTTAAAAAGCTGATTGATGAATTCTATACTGATAATTAAATTAACTACAAGTGCATGGTGTAGATGTAGCTGACACAGGTAAGCACAAGTCGATCATACGAAGATTATAATTAGGATTAGTTACCCTTCTCTTATCATCTAACCTAAGCATCAAATTTTTGGTTTTTAATTAAAAATAAAACTTAAACAAATAAAATAAAATTATAAACAATAATGAATGCACAAGCTGGGATCCCGCCCCAATTTCATAACAGTTATAGTAGTTAATAACATATAGTCCTTACATTGCCACCTAAATAATGAAAAAAATTAACAAAAACTACATAAATTGAGAACAATCTAGAGAAATTTGAACAGATAGTAGTATCAAAAGTTAAGTTATTTTAAAGAAAAGATAATGTAGATTTAAAAGAGTTTGATATGTTATCCTGGAATGGAAATATTAGTGGTTATAAAGAGGTGAAATTTGAAACCTGTGAGTTCACATATTACACATACGAAATAATGGAATGATGAAAATGTATGTGTGATTTTCTTATAGTGTCAAATAAAAGGATCAATATCAATTTCTTGCTTTTCTAAGATTTTACTTCATGCTCTTACAATTTAATTTTTGCAAGAATCTTTTATCCAGTGCGCATCTAAAAGGTAGCGACTGTGGATTCCTTCGTTAAAAAAAAATGAAATAATTTGTCAAGCGTGAAATATATGTATAAAAAATCAGTTACAAGAGTAATGAATTGAATCAAATATGTTACGTGTAAAATTAAGAAAAATGTTTATATGGGGTGAATACCTAGGATACGGTTAAGTTTGATTTGTTGATTTACATACACCTAAAATTAAGTATAATTAATTTTAATGATTTAATTGAAAAATTTTATCAATTGAGATAATAAATTCGTGCTCAGCATGAACATGAATCCATGCAGAGAGCTGCGATTCAAGGACATTGGTGTGAAAAATGTGGCCTACGTTTTCTTTATTGGGCCTAGTTGTTTTGGGCCTTGTTGAACCAGACAAAAGCCCAATTTCTGATCAAGCACACACACCTACTTGGTTCGACAATCGATCTCACGCTCGTGACGCTCCTGTCATTTCTTCCCCTCCGAGCGAAACCGAAACTCGACTAAGGTGTAATATCTCTGATTCCCTCTCTTCAGACGGTTCCAAATACCACGCGTGTTGTTTATCTGCAAGCCGTGTTTGATATTCCCCAATATCTTGTTAACACACTGCTTCGCACATTTCAGATCATATCGATTTCTTGTTTAATTTCAAGATTCTGTTATTTTTATCTGAATGGTTTATTTTTCAGTTAAATATAACTCAGAAATTGGTATGAATTGAGATTAGGGCTTGCCTTAGGTGGCATACTATTTTATTTTGTTTCGTCAATACTGATTTTATAGAGTATAACTAAATTTGTGTATTTCTTTGGAGGTGGAGATCTCCCTGGATTCAAAGGATCTATAGTTAGACCAATAATGTCGGTTTCAAACGATGATAGCATGTCTCCTCAGTCTCAGGTATAGGGTTTTCTAATGAAGATTATTCAATTCTCCATTATTGTGCAAACTCTATACTGGAATTTACCGTTTAAAGATGTTTTTCATGTCAATGTGGCCTTTGTTCCTCTATTGACAGTTAGAATTTTAATTAAGGACTTTGTTTAACGTAAGATTAGTATATATGATAGAGAAAAGTTTCCTCTCCTTAAGAATAACATTTTGATTGGAAATTTGATCAGTCTATATCTTTTATAATTTAGCCTAGTGTGATGCACATGCATTCTATTTGATGTTTGTCTCAATTAAATGTTTTGCTTTACAGCTACCATCCCATTTTTTCGGAGATCTACTAGATTCCATTATTGTTGATGTTGCTTCAGAGTGTCACCGGATTGCAAGGCTGGGCCTCGACCGCAATTTGGAGAAAGAGGAAGAAGAATTGAGGCTCTCAACACAGGCTCGTGTCAATGTGGCTGATCTTGGTAATAGTGGTGAAACAAACAGCAAATACGTGGTTGATATTTTTGGACAAACTCATCCATCTGTTGCCAGTGAAGTATTTGAGTGCATGAATTGTGGACGCTCAATAGTTGCTGGAAGATTTGCTCCTCATTTAGAGAAGTGCATGGGAAAGGTCCTCCTCTTAATTTACCTTGTATCCGTTTGTCTATATTTTGGTTGACTTTCTGCTTTTCAACCCTACCTTAATAAGAGCAATGCCTCAAGTGGCAGTAAATTCGTAATAGGAACTAAGACTTGCTAGATTTGTTTTACAACCCACCTTGTCAGGTCGCTTGTTTAATTTGTTGCAAGCTAATATGAAAATGCTGTCCATAACAGGGTAGGAAGGCTCGTGTCAAGGCAACAAGAAGCAGCACAGCTGCACAGAACCGGTACTCACGTGGCAGTCCTGTTGCCACAAACTCCCCATATTCAAATTCCACAGGCACCAACCGGCTATTAAATGGCACACCTGGTATTGCCGGTGAAGAGTATTCAAACAGTGTATTTGAAGAGCCGTGATCAACAGTGGAGTAAGGTGAGGCTAATTGTAACACAAATTCCCAGAAACAAAGTAGATATTCTCTTGCAACTCCATACATGCTTGAATATGTGTGAAGACTACATGTACACAATAGTTGAGGAACTGAGAAGTAAACAACACAGTATCGCCAGTTTTGGCAGTGCATTAACCATGAAGGCTTTGATAGATTGACTTTTTCTTCATGCAATTTTCGCCTATCTCAAGCTCTGATCAACGAATCATGGTCATAATCAATCATAAAATTCTAGAAAATGTGATATAAAAAAAAAAAAGTTAGCCCCTAATGTATGAATGAATATTCTTTAAAAATGGTAATAAATTCATTAAGATTTGCATAAATGTAACTATATCATAATTATTACCACATCTCTAGTGAAAAAGTCCAATTAACCTCCCTAATTAAGCACTCGTGTTACACGCCAAAAACTATAAAGCAAAGTAGGAACAAATGGACAATCATTCCTTTGGTAATTGGGCTTTCCACAACCACAGAAATGGCCCTTGAAGTTAAATTCATTGTTATTACTGATACAGACCAAAAAAATAAAAAACATATAATTAATTTTGGAATATGACAAATACAAATTTTACATATATAACATTGCAATATAATTCAAACTGTAATTGATTGGATCATAACTCATCATAAAAGTGAAAAAAGTTCTTTATTGGAGATTTGAATTGAGTATTGAATCAAACCTGAATAAAATTTGGCCTAGTCTTGAAGTTTTTGGCGTTGTTAGCTGTTATTTATCGTATTACCATTTTTTTTGGTAAATCAGAAAAAATAAAATTAATCAGAAAAGAATATATATTTCAAAATAGAAGAAAAGGTCAAATTGATCCTATAACTTTTCTCTTATTATTATTATTATTATTTTAGTTAACACCTTCATTTCGATGTTCTAACGAACACGTTGGTGTTGTGGATACATGACAAGCTCAGGTTATTATTAAATAAGAAATTACTTTACTATCCTCTAGAGCTGTTATTAGTAAGAAAAAAATAACAAAATTTTACGTTTTCGTTTTATCTTCCTTTATGTAAACATGTTTAAGAAATAGCCTAACGCATAGAGGTATTTTGGTAAATTACCTTTTCCAAATGCATTAGAAGTAAATGATAGATTTCGTTTATTTTTGTATTAATTTTGACTAGCCTTCTATTGAATAATCTAATATTGTATTTTAATTCCTAAGGGTGTTATTTATGGATATTTAATAATTTGACGCATAAAGATGCTTTTGAGCCAAGATATTATGGACACTTTAACACAAAAGTTATGTAAATTGAATAGTTCAATAGTTGTTTGTTTTCATATATGTTTGAAAAATATGACACATTAAGGACATTTTAACAGTTTTTTTTCATATCTATATTCATTTTCTTGTTTCTTAAGATATGGAATCCTATTGAAAAAGGGATATTGTTTCACATAAGGGACAAATTGATACAGACAACTTATCTGTCTATATTGGTGGCACTAAAATTATAGTGGAAGGCATTGAACAAAATAATTTTGGCTTAGTGATAGCTGATGATTTGGTCATATTTTCAGTCCCATATTTAGTGTATTTTGCTTGTTTATTTGAGAATTTTTATTGATTTTGGTACTTAAAGTGTTTATATTTTATTTCTTGCTCTAATTCACCCATTTGGAGTAAAAGGGATGAATTCAAACAAGTTTGGACCTATTCGAAGCTATTCTGATTAAGTTATATAGTGCATGATAGTGTACATGGTCGTGTTAGAGACTTTAGAGGCATGTTGAATATTTCTTATGAAACACGCCCATGTTGCTCGGGAACACAACTATGTTAAGTAATGAGAAGGATATATTAATGGTACACACCCATGTTTGTGCATGTATAAGCTCTGGAAAGCTTCACACATCTATTTGAAAAATAAGGCTATCAACACAACCGTATATCTCTTAGAATTAAAATTTCAAAATTTAAAAGCTAATATTTAGTGATAGAAGAGAGTGGAGAGTTGGGAAATTCAAGGAAAATCTGTAGAATGACACAAAGAATGAGAGACATAAGGAAACCCTTTTGGAGCAATTTTTCATCAATCTAGAGTGAAGTTTTTGCATATTTTAGGGATTTCAATCATGTCATCCTTGATTTTCAACTTTTTCTTTAGTTTTGATGTTCTATTTTTTATAAGTATGTGTCAAATTCTTTTACCTAAATTAAATGAACCTCAGGATGGACCTTGTAGTGACTTTATTTTAATATAATTTGTTCTTTAATTTCATATTTAGATTGAATTATGTGTTCTTATTTAGTATTGAACTAATATTGTTGGCATATTGATTCATATATGATTTCATACAATTGAGATTAAGAAATATAACGCATGAATATTTATCATAATTAAAAGGATTTGTGTGTAAAGCTAAAGATAGTTCAATATAAGTTTTCTTGATTATGGTCAACATTAATAATGAAATTCATATATCGACTAATTTTAGTTAAAAGGTAATTGCTATTAAGCAATATAGAATTAGGTGTTAATAGTTTTGATAAAGTTATAAGAATTGAGAAATTTTCATGGTCCAACGAACTTTAAATTAAATTGAGTAGAGAAATCATGATTACATGAGAAGTTCTAAGGGGTAATCGAATTACAAATACCATTGATTTATTGGTTGAATTTTCATTCTTTTTCCATTCTAGTTTATTTGATTATGTTGACTTGCTCTTAGTTCTTTTTCTTTTCTTTTATTTTAAATATGATTTATTAATATCACCTCAATTATCAATTAGATAATAGGAAAAGAGTTATTACTAGCACTTAAAGTCCTTGTGGTATTATACTCATTAGTGTTGTCTCCTTATAGTTAAAACAATACAATTTCATCACCAACAAGTTATGGCTTGTCTGCATGAGTTGGATATTTTTGTTATAGCCACTAAACAAAATGGAAGGATGGAAAGGACATATTCTTAGGGAGATTATTGTGTGCTATCATTTATGGCAGTTTTGGAAGCTTAAGTAACATCTATGATATGGTGAGACATTTGTGGGGGTAACCACCTTTATCATGAATGTCAAATAATAGAATGTATGTTGGGGAATCCAATTTGCATAGAGAACTGGCCTCAAGACACCTCATATGATAAAAATTATAATTTATAGTGGAGTAGTTATTACAACTTTGCATGGAATGATCACGCTTCATTTGGATTTTTACAACAACAGCAAGAGGAGTATCAATATCTTGAGGATGTCTTTATGAAATTTGTTGCTTCAATTGAGGCTGCCTTTTATACAAATAAAGATCCAGATGTTTTATTTGGATAAATTGAGTTAGATTTGAGGCAATATATGAATGCAATAATGTTATGGAGTAAAGAGGAGTTAAAGGTTAAAGAAAGGAAGGAAGCTGTAATTCAAGAAAAGGAGGGTGAAGTTCATCCTATAAGAGAGGAGCAAGGAACCTGTCTTGAGGTTGACGAACCCATAGTTTTGAGGAAAGAGTTTGAGGGGATTGACAAGAGTAAATAGAAAAAATGATACCCTTCATTAAAGATTTGCAAATGTTATAATTGAAGAAATTGTCGGATCATTTGAAATATTCTTTTTTAGTGAAAAACTCAAAGCTATTAATAATTACAACATTATATTTAAAGGCAGAAAAGAAAGAAAAGTTATTAAGGTCATTTAGAGAGCATTAAAAGGCAATAACATGAAAGATTTTAGATATTAAAGGAATTAACCCCTCTTTTTATACACAAAATTTTAATGAAGGATAATTTTAAATTAATTGTGCAACATCAAAGAAGGTTTAACCCAAATATGGAGGAAGTTGTAAAGGAAGAGGTACTTAAACTTCTTAATGTATGAGTAATTTACCTTATTGCTAACATTTCTTGGGTGAGCCTTGTGTATGTTGTTCTGAAGAAAGGAGGAATGACACTGGTGCCTAATGAGAGGAATTAGTTTATTCCCACTAAAATTGTAACTAGGTAGAGAGTATGCATCGATTATAGGAATCTGAATGACATCACTCAGAAGGACCATTTTTCTCTCCCTTTCATTTATCAGATGCTCAAACGAGTAATCAATTGTATGTACTAATATTTTATGGATTTCTTGTCAAGTTACTTTCAAGTTTTGATATCCCTAGAGTATTAGGTGAAAACTACATTCACTTGTCCATACAATATATTCACTTATCGAATAATGCTTTTTGTGTTGTATAATACACAGCTACATTTTAGAGGTGCATGATGGGAATTTTTGATGACCTAGTTGAGGATATCATGGAGGTATTTATGGATGATGATAGGTGCATAATTGATTATAATTTTACCTCATAGTTGATGTGTTTTTGCTTGATATTTAATACTTTATTATATATTTGGTACTTAATTTGCTCCAAGTGTGTATATAGGTTATATTGCCTTCACGAACTTAAAGCAAAAGAATTCCAATAAAAACACAACACAGAATGAAGATTCAATGCATAGAAGCGATGCACAACCATGCATTTACCAGTGCACTTATCTCAAGCTGTGCAGTTTCGTGATTTTTGGACATTTTTTATACACAGTCATGCACGACCATGCATCATACCATGCATCTTCTTAAATTTTGTAATAAAAAGACATTTTCGGAGGCAGCAGGGAGGAGTCAGAGAGCAGACAGTGGGGATGTAACATCCCACCCCCAATGGGAAGGGTAGTATAGTAATTTGGAAAGGGCTGAGAGTGTTTCGTATGGTTTCGAAATATTCATGATTTTCCTTAAATGTGAATAGTGAAATTTGCATATGATAAGGACTGTATATGCATTCATGACATTTCCCGGTATATGTGTTTAAATGTGATATTGTGGAAAATACGATTTTTTGCGCTTGAAAATTCATTGGGAGTTTGCGTATATCGTTATGGGATTGTAATTAGGGCCATTGGAATTGGATGGATTCAATTAGGGTTCTTGAACTTTAGTACAAGTCATTAAATGCACTTTTGTCTTTTTCTCACATTAAAGGACAAGTATTCATTAAAGCTCATTTATTTCCTTGTCCTATTTGTTCACTCTCTCACGACACCTCTTTGTGTAAAAGCCAAGTCAACATTGCTTCTTGTTATCTCTCCACATTCGGCTATTCTCCTTCTCTGGTGATTTGGAAGCTTGCTTTTCTTCTCCTTCTCCTTTCACTTTGCTTTCCCT
>JAOSBL010000210.1:14756071-14774181 GCA_027568915.1 Erythroxylum roraimae
TCTAAGGGTATTAATTAATTCCAATTTACTCACTATAATTTACTTGATCAAAAATTCAAGTCATAAGTCTTTCATATGCTAATCATAGCAAAATTCTAACTCCCATAACACATGCACTTTCATAAACATGTATTATTTTAAATAGGGTATATTTTGGGGCCTTACAGAAGTAAAGACTCCTTACAATTTTAGTACTCATGCTTATCAATTTTGTTATGAATATCTTAAAGGGAAGCATTTTTTAGAATTTTTTCTACTTTGACAACACATTAATTTAGATAACTCATTTGATAAGTGTAAATTACATCATGTTTTACTGAATAGTTTGATATGTGTTTAGTCGTTAATTCAGTCATTTAGTATGTGTTTAGGCTAAAATTGTGTTAGTTTGTAATTTATTTATGTTTTAAGTATTTTAAGGGTTAGTACAAGCTTTTGAGCTTAAATATTATATTTTTGAGGTACCTTTATGTGTTTGCTAGTATTTTAGGGTTAACATCGAAGAACGGAGGAGTTTCGAAGACATTTTGGCTGAAACAACGACCCATGAATGTGGCTCCAGATTTGGCCCATTATCGTGGCCTGCATGCCACGATCATGATAGAAGCTTAAGGAATAGCCCACGATTGTGACAAAGGCTTGGATGTGAGCCATGGTCATGACCTGCATCGGGCAGACGCGTAAACACTCACAAACTTCTTTTTTTTATGAATTTTTTGGACCTTTCGGACCCTAAAAAGACCCTAAGGTTACCCAAAATACAAAGGAGTATAAAAAGAACATAATGAGGTAGAGAAAGGGAGCTTCTGACAGCCACCATTGAAACCCTAAAGTGAGAATACCGAGAGAGAGAAAGAGAAGAAGGAAGGGGAAGAAGAGGAGGATGAAGCTGACTCAACGTACTTCCCGAATCAAGAGGTTTTCTGACGTCACTGCCTTCCATAGTCTATTCTAAGTTGTATTTCTTTTTTATTTCAATTTTATTGATGTATAGAACTTGAGATGGATAGTATGATGATAGGATTTGGAATATTGATGATATTTTAAATACTCCTTCGGGATTTTATTTTGATTTAATGATAATTTAGTTGATTGTGTTATTTGGATTAATGTCGTGATTTAATTACGTTATTACATAATTCGGTAATAAACTGAGACGGTAAACCAAATGAAAATTTATTAAATCAGATTAGTGAGAGTTAGGTGATTTAATAGAAGCCGTAATAAATCATATTAGTAATTTTGTAGAGAGATCCCGTGTAATGTTCCGATAGTTTATTAGAGTGCTTCAGATCTAATTAGGTTTTCAATAATTTGTGAATTATGATATTGCAAATTTCATAATCTGATTAGGGTTTATAACTTAGGGTTTAATGGTTATAACTCAAGAGAGAGTAATCAACCCTAGGACAGTCTAGAATTGACACTCTATTGACAAATAATCGACTAGGTTAGCGTTAATGATAAGTAAAATCTCTTTTCTCATAAATTGGTAAATTCCTTTGGTTGATTTCTGTTGTGATTGCATATTGCTCAATTGTTAATTCTTTCGTGTTTAATTTCTTATTTAAGTGGTTAAATTCAATTCTTGTGATTACTTTTCGCGCATTGTTTATTTTGAGTTTTATATATTGTTGGCCTTGGATTTTAGGATTAGATTAGTCCCCTTCCTCGTGGGATCAATACCTCTTATACTACAATTGCGACCTATGCGCTTATGGTATTTGAGGGTTTGTAAATTTAAAGCTCGAACGACACGATCACCATTATAAGTTTGATTGTCTTTGTCATTTGAAGTATTGAGGCAAATAGTCATAAGTTTGATGACTAAGTTAAACTCAATTGGCTTCATGGATTTAGAGAATGGATATTTTATTTGCACTATGGTACTTTTAATGTAAATTATACTTACATTGAGTAAATGTGACTTCTTTTAAATATTTTCATTTTCTTGCATATAAAAATTGACAAAATGAAGTGTGAGTAATTAAGCAATAAATAATTCGACTCCTTTAGCTTCATACCAATAGAAAGATTGAAGTTAAAAAATGGTGCTAGTAGTCATTTGAAAAAGTGACTTAGTTAAATAACCAAGAGTATTCACAATAAGGCATTTACTCTCGCATTAAAAGGTTATGTGACTTTTCAAAAGCTTCTACAATAATCATATATTGTTTAAATTTGGTGTTTTTATTATTTCAATAAGGGGTATTAATATGTTTAAAAGTTGAAAGATTTTTCTCACGCGGCTTCGTTTTATGCATGAGTTAATTTGAAATTTGATAATTTATGAAGTGAATTTAGTTGTTTATGAATTAATGCAAGTACCTAATTGCCTAACAACTTAATGACCTTTGCAATTGAATAAGCAGTAAAGAATATTGACCAATGTACTTGATTTGTTTAATTTTTTAAAGGTTGCCTCCTATTTGAGTTAGGATAATGAAATTGATTTACTTGAGGACAAGCAAATGCTTAAGTGTGAGAGAATTTGATAGATTCTAAATAAATTATATTTTTAGCTTGATTTTTGGAGCATTATGCATGTAATTTGGGAATTTTTATAGAATTTGGTACTTAAAATGATTTATATTTTATTTTGGGTCTTATTTTAGCCACTTAAAGCAAAACAGATGAATTTGGAGAAGATTTGAGCCAATTTAGAGCAAATTTGGAAGAATTGAAGAAGACTCAAAATATGGTAGCAATATAATAATGTGTTACTGCCTGTGTTCAAAGTTCTCGTTTTTTGTTTTTGAAAGAGATTTTTACTTAAGTAACATGGTACTAACACACTCATGTATTTTAAGCCATGTTCAAGACAGGAGCATTGTGTTTCTTCAAATGCCTATGAAATCCTATCGTATTCAACATATCTTGCCAACACGGTTGTAACACGAAGTTGTGTTCTTTCCCATGTTGGCAATGATTTTGATAGAAACTCTAGTTTAGAATACTAGAGGTGAGTATATTATTGAATATAATCAGTGTTTTAACACTGATACTTATAGATATAGTCCACAGACCACTATCTATACCAGAGCTAGAAAAGCTCCTCAGGGAGAATATCGATTCTCTCTGCCCAAAGTGTCACTATTTTCTTCTTGCCTATCCCTTCCTCCTTTCCTCCCTCACAAAACCAGACCTCTCACCCTCTCTCACCGTTCTGTTATGCCAGCTCATCTATGCAAACTGACCAACTAACTTCCCCCTCTACCCTCTTTCTTTCTCCTCGAGTACACTCTCCATATACTAGGTTTATTCCCCTTTTTAACCCCATCCCTATCAATCCTAACACTGCTCCCCTCTGGAAGAACAACCTTGCCCCCAAGGTTGCGGAGAGGAAATTGGCTGCGAATAACTAGTTCATCTTCCTATGTAGCATTCTCCATAGGTTTGCCTTTCCATTGGATCAACCATTGACGGATGGAAGTCCCTGCCTTAGTGATTTCTCTGCTGGCCAACACCTATTCTGGTTCGATTATCTCTCCCAATTCCACCTCCAGCCTTCAGGTAGAGTAGCTTCCACTGCATAGTTTCCCACTGCCTTCTTTAGTTGGGATACATGAAATACCAGATGAATCCTAGAGTGTGCAGGTAATTGAAGCTTATAGGTGACAGCCCCATACTTTTCCACAATCTGAAATGGGCCAAAGAATCTGGCTGATAACTTCTGATTAATACGCCTAATTACCGACACTTGCTTATAGGGACAAAGCTTGAGGAAAACCCACTCTCCCACCTAAAAAGCTTGTGGAACCCTCTTCTTGTCAGCCTATTTCTTCATTTGCTGCTGCACCCTGATCAGATTGTACTTAAGTTGATTTAATGCCTCATCCCTATCCGATAATTCTCTAACTACAGCTTCTACTTTCATTTCCCCTTGTGAGTATCGCACCAATAGGGGAGGTTTCCTACCATAAACCACCTCAAATGGTGTTGAATCCGTAGATATGTGGAAAGTGGTGTTGTACCACAATTCTACCCATGAGATCCAAAAAGACCAAGTTCTAGGTTTCTCGGAAGCGAAACACCTAAAGTAAGTCTCCAAACATCGGTTTAAGACTTCCGTTTGTCCATCCGTTTCTGGATGGTAAGCGGAACTCATTTTTAGCTTTGTACCTTCAACCAAAACAATTCTCTCCAGAACATACTAACAAACAGAGGGTCTTGGTCACTGATGTTGGATTGAGGAATTCCATGTAAGCGAACCACTTCTTTGACAAATACTTCAGCTATAGTTTTTACAGTATATGGATGTTTTAGTAGGATGAAGTGGCCATATTTTGACAATCTATCCACTACCACCAGCACCGCTTCATACCCGTAGATTTAGGAAGCCCAGTAATGAAATCCATAGCAATGTCTTCCCAAACTTGATTCGGAATGGGCAAAGGCTGAAGCAAACCTACAGGGGATGTGGCAGCATATTTCTGCCGCTGACAAGTATCACAAGCTTTTACAAATTCCTGAACGCACTTCTTCATGCCGATCCAATTCAAATTACTTGAGATTCTTCTATAAGTTCTTAGAAAACCTGAATGTCCTCCCATCAGAGATGAACGAAACTCCTTTAAATGGACTAGAATGTACACCGAAGAAGCTGAAATCACCACTCTCTCCTTGTACATTAAAACTCCTTGTTGTCATGCAAACCCAGGTCTAGAATGAGGATTCTGCTGCAAATCCTTAATAATTCCATATAAGTTAGAGTCTTGTTGCACCTCTTGTTGTAGGTTTCGGCCCTCCATCCAATGGGGATAAGAACAGATAGTCTTTAGCTCTCCTTCCTAAAAAATCCTTGATAATGCATCAACTGCCTTATTTTTCGGTCTGGGTTTATAAACGACCTCAAAATGATAGCCTAAAAGCTTAGCCATCCAACACTGCTGATCCGTCGTAGTCACCCTTTGTTGCAACAAGTGTCGAAGACTTTTCTGATCCAAAAACACCACAAAAGATCTTCCTAATAAATAATGACGCCAATGGTGCACAGCTAGCACCAAAGCCATTAATTCTTTTTCATACGCCTACTTGGAAAGATTCCCCTATGAAAGTGCCTTACTAAAATAAGCTATGGGCCTCCTATTTTGCATTAACACTGCACCCACTCCTTTTCCCGATGCATCACATTCAATCTCAAAAGGTTGTGCAAAATTAGGAAGAGCTAATACCGGCGATGTGGTCAATATCTTCTTTAAAGACTCAAAGGACTCTAAATCCTTTGCGTTCCAATGAAACCCTTCTTTCTTTGTCAAATCCGTGGGTGGCTAAGTGATTTTACCATAATTCATGATGAACTTGCGGTAATATCCCGTCAATCCCAAAAAACCCCTCACTCCTTTAAAATTTTGAGGAACGGGCCACCTTACTACACTCTGAATTTTTATGGGATCAACTGCTACTCCCTCGCCTGAAATAACATGACCTAAATAGTCAACTGATTGCCTTCCAAACGTGCACTTGTCCTGATTCACTACAAACTGATTCTGCTTTAACACCTCCATCACCTTGGACAGATGTAACAAATGCGTCATCCAATCAGCACTATACACCAAAATATCGTCAAAGAAAACCAGAACAAACCTTTGAAGGAAAGGTCTGAAAATGTCATTCATTGTCGATTGGAAAGTGGCCGGTGCATTGGTCAGTCCGAACGGCATTACGAGAAACTTATAGTGACCATCATGTGTTCGGAAGGCAGTTTTGTGAATATCGTCCTCCATGACTCTAATTTGATGATACCCCGATTTAAGATCTAGCTTAGAGAAAAAATAAGCTCCGTGCAATTCATCCAACAGCTCATCCACTACAGGAAGTAGGTATTTGTCTGGTACTGTGACCTTGTTTAAGGCCCTATAGTCCACGCACATCCACCAAGACGCATCCTTCTTTTTAACCAAAATTATGGGACTAGAATAAGCACTTGAGCTAGGTTGAATAATTCCTAGCTGTAGCATCTGTCGAGCCTACTACTCAATCTCATCTTTGAGATAATGAGGGTACCTATAAGGCCGTACACTAATTGGACCTTGTCCCGGTTGTAAGACTATAGAGTGAAAATGATTCCTTTGGGGAGGTAATCCTTGAATCTCTCGAAATACTTCTGGAAATTTATGCAGAATTTGATTCAGCTCCTGCTACTCTCTACTGCCCAGTTGCAGCTGAAGCCTTTCCTTGTTTCCCTCTAATCCCACCGATGGAACCACCTTCTGTAAACTTGCCAGTAAACTATGCAAAGGTGCTGGACCTTTGTCACCCCCTTTCCCTTTTTTTTGTATTGTCTTACTGTCAGCCTTGCCACATAACTCGACAATTTGACCCTCATATTGAAATTGCATTGTCATGTCCTTCCAATCTACTATAACTTTCCCCAAAGTCTGCAACCAAGCAACCCCCAAAATGACATTCATTCCCCCCAAATCCAGCATATACTCCTCCACCTTCAAGTCCAGTTCCCCCAGCTGAATAGGAATCCCTATACATCTACCTTTTGTCATCACCTTGTGGCCATCACCTAACCCGATTCTCAAAGTTCTGGTAAGCACTGTAGTCAAACCTAAACCAGTAGCTAATTCGGGGGAGATGAAATTGTGGCTAGCTCCACTATCCACTAATACCACGATTATAACCCCAAAAATTTTTCCTTTCAACCTCATGGTCTTGGTTTCAAACATCGGAGCATTGTGTATTCTGAAGACACCCATAATACGACACTCTAATGCCACATCATCTACTTCTTCTTCTTCCTCCACCTCTACTGCAATTATTTCTCCTTCCTCATTTAATGTCTCATTTTCGTCCAAGACCAGCAGTCGGAGTTGTCTCTCGGTGCACTGGTGTAATGGATGGAATCGGTCTCCACACCGAAAACAAAGCCCCTTCGCCTTGCGGTCCATAAGATCCTGATAGGAGATATGGCGCAGCCCTCGATTTTTTTTAGCCGGTGGTCTCCTGTCTGTTTCGGTTCTCCTCATCTGCGCCGTCGGGGATGTCTAATTCAGCGCCTGGGTATGAGGTCGGTACCCAGGAGTGTCGCGGGCTTGACCCGCTCCATATCCGCCCCCCATCTGTGTTTGACCCATTAAGCTGGAGTGACCCAAGTCCAGTTAACTCGGGTTGACCTGAAAATGGGTCTGGTTCTTAAAACTGCCTTCCTGACGTTGACCCCAGGGACGTTGTCGCAACACCCAACTCTCCTCACCGCAAACTTCCTCTTCCACAACCCTAGCGACTTTCATCAGCTGATACCTATTTCTCATATTGAAAGTGCACACCCTTCTCCTAATGTCCGATCTCAACCAATTCATAAAATATCCCATAAACTATTCCTCTAGAAGTCGACCCACTTGAGAAGAGATGAATTCAAAAGCTTTGATGTATTCATCCACAGTGTCGGTTTGTCGTAGGTCAGAAAGCTCTTCATAAGGATTCTCAAACCTCCTTCCTCCATAATGATGGACCAATGCCTTCTTAAAAGGCTCCCAACATAGGTCTGTCTCCGTCTCCCGTAAAAGATTAAACCAGTGAATGGTTGAGCCCTCCATGCTTAAGAGGGCGAGTTTGATCCTTACTTCATCCGAAGTATTATGGACCTCGAAATACACTTCTGCCCTAGTGATCCATCTCACAAGGTCAAACCCATCGAACATGGGTAGCTCCACCTTTCGTACCGACATTCTGTACTCCTCCATGTCAGCAAATGACTCCCCAGGTTGTCGGGACTGTTGCGGATGTTGATTAATCCTTTCACCATACGGCGTTTGCCCATTCCTTACCGTATCACTCCCCTGTCCTTCCTCAGGTCTCTTCCCCATAATCTTATTCATCTCCAGCAGTAGTGCTCGTTGCATTTCCCCCATCGCCAATCGCATGGAAGATTGAATGTCTTCCATTCCAGCCTCCAAACTCGCCATACGAGATTCCAGAACATTTACTCTGTCGAACATCTTAGGTGGCATGAATGACAATCGGTTTTCCACTCTTCCAAACGAATCCAGCAGGTCGGACCAATTGATAGAAACTCTAGTTTAGAATACTAGAGGTGAGTATATTATTGAATATAATCAGTGTTTTAACACTGATACTTATAGATATAGTCCACAGACCACTATCTATACCAGAGCTAGAAAAGCTCCTCAGGGAGAATATCGATTCTCTCTGCCCAAAGTGTCACTATTTTCTTCTTGCCTATCCCTTCCTCCTTTCCTCCCTCACAAAACCAGACCTCTCACCCTCTCTCACCGTTCTGTTATGCCAGCTCATCTATGCAAACTGACCAACTAACTTCCCCCTCTACCCTCTTTCTTTCTCCTCGAGTACACTCTCCATATACTAGGTTTATTCCCCTTTTTAACCCCATCCCTATCAGTCCTAACAGATTTATTATGCAAAAGTTCCATAAAAGCTGGTGAAGCAATACATGAAACCAACATGGTGCCATGCTAAGGTCGTTAGGTTGAAAAATTAGGATTTTACATGTTTAAAAAGGGAGATGGCTGGAAAAAAAGTAAGAGGGAAGAAGAGTTTCATATTAGAATTTGGAGTTAAAAAAGAAATAGGAGCTATAAAAAGCTGCTATAGATCAAGAGAAATGCAACCTTGGAAAAAGAAACAAGAAATCTATCAAGATGCCAAATGACCTTAAATATTCAAGAACCATGGAAATGTTTCCATTTATTCTTTCTTATTTTTGTGTGGTTTTTCTTTATTTTATCAAGAATCAATTGGGATAAATCTAGGTGAGATGGACTTTAGGACTTGATGTTTTGAATTGACGCTTTATGAAATTTCTAGTTTTCTTGAAATTTGTTCATATTTTTATACTATGTTTAATTGAAAGAACAAGAGTTGATTTAATAATTTGATTCATATATTGAGATTGAAAGTTGATTTCTATGATTAGATCACAATATGAATGATGAGCATTATATGAGTTGATAAAGATAGAACTACATTTTTGTAGATTAGGGTGAAACCTATAATGAAATTCACGAAATTAGTTAATGTTTTTTTTATTAGAAGGAGATTTTAGTCAATAGAATAGGATTGTGTTGCTCAAGAAAGAATAAAATTATAATTTAAGAATTTTTACTAATCTCAAAAACTATAATCATTAAGTCAAATAAAATAAAGGCATAGAAAGAATTCTATAAGAAAGTCTTGATGCATCTAATTTACTTATTAGTTTCTTTTAATCTTGTTCATTAATTTAAATTAGTATTTTAGAATTGTTTGTTTATTTCCCTTCATATCAATCATTTACTTTATTAATTTCTTTTAACATTATTCTGCGCATTTTGTTTTACTCGTAGCATCGGTGCTCTTAATTTTGCATAAAACGCCTGCAACAGAAGTCCGAAATTGGAAGTCCTGGCACACGAATTGAAAACAAGAGCAAGAGCCAATTGTCTATGAATGATTTCGTACCTGTATAATTTTGATGACATGAATATACCAACTTACAACAGAATGACTCAATAGGAAGTCTTCTGCATTAATCTTCATTAGCCTTTGTGATTGGGGGGTGAGACATCAGAGTTTGCCACTGTCCCAGCTGTTTTCTCACGAAAAATCGAAATATTGTATTTATAGAAAGTTATATACAGTTGAAGCATTTCCACTATTGTTGCATTTTGTCAATGAATGGAAAATCGCCTTGGAAATTTGAGCTACAAAGCTTATAAAGAGTAATATGCAAAAGAAGGGAAAATGGTCAACATGCTGCACTTCAGTCCATTAGTTTGTATCGTTTCTCTTGTACTCCCGTGACTCCCATTTGGATCTCTATTATGGTATGCAGTGGTACCTGAAAGGAGCGAGTAACTCACTCTTGTCAGACCATAACTACAGAGCATTTTTGAAAAACCAACACTTCATGTAAATCTAAGACAAATTATGATAAGTAAAGTTGAAGGAACACGGGCTTTAGTTAACCATGAATCACCTCAATATGTGGAATTTCCTTCAGTGGTCTATCAGCAAAATAAGCATACAATGCTCTCAGTACAGCCTGTAAAAGTGAACCAATTAACAGTATTGTTAAAAGCTATAATCAACGGATTGAAAATGACAGCAGAATTTGGTGACTAACCTGGTGGGAGATCACTACAACAGGAGCCCTCTGTCGTTCAAGTTCAATAATTACAGGCTCTAACCTGCTAGAACATGTTCAGTCAGTTCCCCATTTAACTACTATAAAACAAAATAAATATTGAAAATTGCTGTTAAAGGTGCAAATGCAAACCTTTGAATGACATCCAGATAAGACTCTCCCCGAGGGTACCTATATCTCAGCTTGTCCTTTTTCCTTGCCCTGCTAAAAATGAACATAGATAAAGAAAACTCCAAAACTTGGGAGACTCAAGTTACCGCCCTATTATGAACTAACTCCATGTCAGAGCCAACTAAGCATATCAGAACATCAAATGGAATGTATCACAGAGAGAAAAAGGTGATAAAGAAACATACTCGTATTCCTCAGGCATGTTCTTCTTTATCTCTTCATATGTCATTCCATCACATACTCCAGCATTGATCTCATCAAGGGCTCGCCATTGAATCTACCAAAGTGTAAACAATCTTAAATGCTTAAGTATATTAATATCTCATGATTTCTGAAAAACTTAGAGTAGCATCCTTCAATAAACCAGTAAAATTAACATCAGTACACAATTTCAGTAACTGAAAAGTATATCAAACTACAATTTCATGCTGACCTTGGGGAATCCAACAATAGGACTTGCTGTCAGTATTGTCCTTTGTAGTGTACTAGTCCAAATCTATGCAGAAGAATAAACAATGTCCATTAACATTTCCAATCGATATCCATTTTGGTTGCATTTTAGCACAAACAATTTCCAAATTAACAAATTCACAGTCAATAGTTGATCAGTGCTCATCTTAAAGGCAAACTACCATGTAATTAGTGACTAAAAGCATTTACGGAATAGGCAATAAAGTTATTTTTCATAAATGGTGGAAACCAGGACAACAGTCCTAATTAGATCAATTATCCAATGGAAGTGTGAAAGAAAGTCAACTTTAAATCTGAATCTCTAAAATGGAAAGACTAGTTCTTGGAGAAATTAACAACTGTCACATTTAAAAGCTTCCAAAATAACTCAAGCCATATACGTATAATCCTGTGCTGTATAAATGCCACAAGAAGGACAAACTTTGGAAAATAAGCGTGGGCAAGATCACATATTGCTGAATCTTACAGATGCAGCCTTTTCAGATTTCAGTCGTTTCTCAACAAAATTTGCAAGCTTTTTTGCATAAAGCTCTCCAGCATCACTGTCGAAATAATATAACACTATTTCCCCGTCAATTGCAGCAGATAATCAGTGTTAAAGACGTATGAAACAGGCAGAGCACAGAATCAGAGTTATGTGAAAAGGAGTTGTGCATCGGCTAAATGTGAAAGGTAAAACCAAATTATGAGAACATCACACTTGGTGATCAAACAAGTAAAAGCCAATTGGTTTTATGTGTGGTCCAACCGAGATGTATGGGTTCACATTTTTGCATAAATCTCTCCAGCATCACTGTCGAAACAATATAACACTTTCCTCATCAATTGCAGCAAAAAAATAATCAATGTTAAAGATGTATGAAACAGGGAGAGAACAACAAAAGAATCAGAGTTCAATAAAATTTGAGTTGTGCAATGGCTAAATGTGAAAGGTGAAACCAGAATTATGGGAATGCTACAATTGGTGATCAAACATGTAAAAGCCAATTGATTTTATGCGCAGTCCAAGCACAATGTATGGGTACAACAGTCAAGAATGCCCAGTTCCAGGAAAATAGTTGTGTTAATCAGGTCCACCATCACCCTTAAATGTCCCTTTCTGGGGTGTTCGGGAGAAGGAGACATCTTTCTCATCCGCACAAGGTAAATGACTACTGTCACTGAACTCCTTGGACTAAATTTGGGTTACAGAAATTTGTGCTCAAAAGTTTTTCCCACAGCTTCAGGAGGGCCAATGCTTTTCTGTATGAATATCACCTATCAGATGACTAATACTAACACTCTCCATTAGTTTGATAACAATAGTAATTACATTGAGCTGCTTCCTTAGTTGATCAAGATTTGCTGTGGATATTACTATACTATGCTTTCCAAAACCTAGACAAAAGAAGCATGCTGGATGTTGAAAAGCATAAGATGGTACCAGATCCATACGTCTTAGTTGTTAGATGTCAATTCCCATGAATTAAAGTGAAGCTTCTATGGGGAAAAAATTTATCTCATATGTTATCAAAGTAACCTGATATTGGATAAGAAAGTAATAGAAAGGTATGAAGATTACTTTGAAAAGAATTGTAAAATATATAAACATTTTATATGGCAAGAATCATATTTGAGTCTAACAATCTCTACAAATAAGTGAATTGAACAAGAAGTGACAAAAAGGAATGTTGAACGAAAACCTCAATAGACCATCACCACCAATTCTTCCTCTGACATTAAACCGACTCTCTCCATGCCTAGTAAGTAGTATTGGGCGAGGAGTCAGGTGGGTATTCACCTATAACAGACAATAAAGATCCTAGCAGTGTCAAGAGGAATGATTATTTGAAATAACAAGATCATGCAGCATACAAGATGATAAAAAGATGGGAAATTGATTCTTCCATTTTGGGCAGATCAACCTAATGGAACTATTCAAGACTTTAAGGAAGACTACATCCATGCAATCACTGCAGACAGGCAGATAAACCTTTCACAAAAGGATTCATTCTACACAGACTGAATTTACAGAGAAAAAATTTCAAAGCTAAGGCAGCACTTAAACCAAAAATTATAATTTCAACAAGTTAATGGGATTGTACCAAGTGAAAACAATTAATAAGAAATAAGTCCGAGAGGACAATTCAGCACAAAAGACAGGAAAAAATGTACCAAGAAGAAAACAATTCGTCCAGGAAGGTAGCCACTGATATTGTTAACCTGAAGAATACAAATATAATCCAGCTTAATACAAAAGAAAAAGGCCAATCAAGTATCATATCCAAAAGCCAGAAATTTTTGCTGCCAAGAGCCAAACTGAAAACTGATTACAAAATAATAAATTTCTTTGTAATAATAGACTAATAAAGTACAACTAAAGGTGGATTGTTTGCACTTTTCTATAACTATATGTACACGTCTAGGTTTAATTCTTCAATAAACGAGCACAACTAGGCTTTATTTACTTGTATTTGTCCACCATGTCCGCTGACCATATCTATCATTTTGATGTAAGATCCTTCTTCTACTGGCTCATAAACCTGGTAAAATAAAGCAGTCAAACCTTAATTGTGGTCACAGTCAACAGCATCAATTTTTACAAGCATAGGAAACAACCTTCTCATAATTTACTAGTCGATTTTTGAAGTCCTGATATCCAGCTTCATAATCTGGCCTGCAAAATCACAATTACTAACTAACTGCACATATATATTGATCTAGATATTTACTGCTTCAGACAGTAACCATACTCTTCTGCATAATCAGGGCTCTGTTGAATCTTAAGACGTATATTTCTTTCAATGATGCGTTCATCATTGCATATTGTTTCCAAAAATATGATCTGCAGCAAGTGAAAGGTTCAAGTTGAATTCAGTTTTCTTTTTATGGCCAGCTATACTTCCCAATAATTCTGCAGAAAAAGCTTACATAAAAGAACTAAACTTAAGTATTGAAAAGGCAATCTGAAAAAGCAGAGATAGTTAAGTACATTTGTCTCTTCAAAGTTAATATATAAACAACTGTTGGCAATTGGATATTAATCAACAAGGGTTAACAATTAATAATCTTAGAAAGATAGCAAAACTATCTATGCACCAAATTCAGACACTCGAAACACCTCCACTTTCAAACAGTATAAGCAGTAGAAGACATATCACAAAAAATATGCATCGCCTACCACTAACAGCATTTTTGTACATGTAAACTTATAGTGCGTGTAATTTTACAATCACAATACCTTGCATTTTCCTTCAGCCATTTTCATGAGCAGATTCCTTCTCCTCCTGGTACTATTTGTGGCATCAAATATTCCTACCTAAAATTAAGGGGAAATGAACAGAAATTAGAGGAATTAGGCAGAACCCAAAATATACCAACACAAGGCATGACATAACTTACCTGGCCACCTTCTTGCATCCACGCAATCATGTCATCCATTGCCAGTGCTGCTACCTAGCAGCATATTATATATTAAAACTATGTACAAAAGAGAGAGTTAAGTGTTATGTCACTGATATAAGAAAAACAAGATAGCAATATTCTTAAAAGGAAAAATTAAGCTTCTGCAGAAGTATTCTATTAGTAAATGCCAAAGCATGTTATACTAATATTGCTGTTAGGACTAAAATAAACAAGTATAATAAACCATGGAAAAATACCAAATTCTACAGAATCTTCACTTTTCATTACTGCCACTGTGATGATTGCTTCCTTTATCATTATACTAGTTCTTCTATCTAAAATTAATTGGAGTTTAAGCATTTTTTACACAGATAAATCCATATCATAAATAAAGGAAAAACCACTCTACTCTCATCACCAGAACTAGAACTTGAAAACACCACAGTTTTAATGCATGATATGGATCAAAAAATATACTAACAAAGCATATCAATATCCGAAAACAAATTAGTCTAAAAAGTCATCTACTAGACTATCTGACACTACGATTACACTCAAGCATAAAGCAAGCAATCCAATTCCACAGTAAAATTATAGTCATGAAATGGATGCTCACCTCATTACGGGCCTCCACGCCTTCAGGATTGTCTCCTCGGAAAAAATCAGCAGACTGCAAAAAGACATCAAGAAATGTCCAAACTCATCAAACTCCCATTAGAAGGTAATGTATCGATATGCTAATCGATTTTACTATAACATTTTTATACATACCTCTTCCATCCAGAGTGCATGTCTATTATAACTACTTAATTCAGTAGTCAATCAATGCCACATATATATGCACATATACACATTTGTTTATGTGGCTTTCATATGCAAATGGAATTAGAGAGGTTATGAGTACCTGATTAGCTCCATGCTTAAGGCGCCGGTACTGTCACCAATGAGAGGAAAGAAGAATCAGTACTAACTCAAGGTAAGATTCTGAGGAACACTCAGGATATTTTATAAGACATGATATACCTTCCCAACATTGAAATGTTTGGTGTCATGCCCCAGCCATCGAAGATATCTAGTAAGTTTGACTGCAGTAAAAGTTTTCCCTCGAGCAGGTAAACCAACCTGAAGTACAAGCACTTGAGAAACAGCTCATTGCAAAATGTATTGAAATACAAACCCATCTAGAGTGCAAAACTTGTAGAAATAGCTCATACAACCAGCACAAATATATTCCTAAATAATTTGGCAAACTGAGACTGTAGATGATGATGTGAGTCAATTGAAGGTCCACAATAGGAATAAGGGATGATGATTTAACGCCAAAACCTAACTTTCTGGGAATATGCAGAGTGAAATTTTTCTTAGGAATGGAGGTGCACAGTTCACATGTACCGTTTACTTGCACTCTTCAAATATGCATCAAAATTAATCAATCTATTTATCCTTAATTTTTAGTTTCCATTAATGAGTTCAAGACAGTGACTTGCCCTGTACCCCAGGCCAGGGATTACTCCTAAAATAAGAATGCAACTCAAAAAACTAAGTAGTAGCAATGGAAATATCTTACGTACAGTGACTTATACCTTAATTGTAAGCCCAAGGCTTATTACACCTTAAAAGATAGCAATAAAAATGTCTCATGTACAAAGGCTTACACCTTAATTATACACGTTGGAACAACTACTTTCCTCTTTCCACTTGATGCACTTGAGGGTCTTAAAATAGTAAAGTATAAGTTTGCTGCTAGGATAAAGCTAATAATTTATGAACTAAGAAACCAAATGACATTGAATTGCAGTAAAAATGATACAAGTTACAAAAAGAATGTGCTAATGTAAAGAGGCTTTGCCCTACAAAGAAGTCTTGCATTGGTATTGAAACAAGAGGAATTTAGAAAAGGGATCAAAACTCACTTTATTCCTTTGATTCAAGGAAATTTATACAAGAGTATTTCCTAATTTAATGCTACTAACTACCAAATTTAGCGTATAGGATAAACTCATCTTATCTACTGGAGGATAAACTTATCTCCTAGAAGATAATCTCCTAAGCTAACAGACTTATCTAAAAATAAGGAAAAATATTTATAATTATCCAACACTCCCTCTCAAGTTGAGAAATAGATATTTATAATTCCCAACTTGTTTAGAATTGTCTCGAATCTAGGCTTAGGCATGATCTTTGTGAAAATATCTGCTTCCTGTGCTTGAGTAGGAACATAGCATAAGTCAATGCCTCCTTCTACTATTTCATGTTTGATGAAGCTTCAATCAATTCTAACATATTTTGTTCGATCATGTTGAACTGGATTCTTCACTATGCTAATGGCTGATTTGCTATCGCTGAAGATTTTGGTGGGAGAGGAAGTGATGATCTGTAGATCCTGCATTAACATCTCTAATCAAATAACTTCGCAATTCCTTGTGCAATAGCTCTAAACTCTGCTTCTGCACTGCTGTTATGAACTTGTGTTTAGGATCGAGTTATGGGTCTATGATTCACTATAGGATCAAAACACAGAGACCCTTGCTTGTTAGAATATCTACCCTTTCGACCTATGTTGTATTGAATTAAGGGCTCGTTAGAGAGAACCCTACGATCTCTGAACTTTAGGAGTTCACAACCTCTCAATATGAAAATTCTGCTCCTTTATTCCATATGAAAATAATGTTTATATATTACAAGTGAGGGTAGGCTAGTCTTTAACCCTTAATCCTACTTGCCATACATAGACACGCTTAAACAACCAAAATAAAACATTCTAGAATCAATAATAATATCCGAATAAGAATATAAGGAAAACTAATTTAGAAAATTAACTTTTTCTTCCCATGTGTAAATCTTTTGTAACCCAAGATTGATTTTTGCGATTTAGGAGTTGTATCTTCGACATCTGTAACATTGCCCATAACATCACTCTCCCCCTAAAAAATACACTTGTCCTCAAGTGTTAATGAAGGAAACCGTTGTAGCAGAGAATCCACATCTTCCGGCGAGGCTTCAGCTAAAGAAAGGCCATCCCAATGAACTAGAACTTGTTTCGTTGTGCCCTTAATTCGAGAATCTAAAATCGCTTGTGGAAGGGGTAGTGTTGCGTCTGTATGCATAGTTGGTAAAGATGGTTGTATTGGGTCTTGATTACCGATAAATTTCTTCAAACAAAACACATGAAAAACTGGATGCATTTTCGCAGTTGAGGGTTGTTGGATTATGTAATATGATACGACCCATAGGAGCCCAGAAATTAGGTTCACTTACCATAGAAGAAAGACCAATGCCTTAGAGGGGTAGACCTTGTCATATGGGGGAAACAAGGGTGGGTAAAGTTGTCATAGGAAGGGAAAGTTAGTTATTCTGACATGGGAATAAAACAGTACGGGAGTGAGGGGGGAATACCATGCAATTGTTATCTGTCATTTTACGTAGAATGAGCCTAAGGCTGGAGGAGCTAGGACCTCGAATTCTAGCACACTTATCTTGTTCTTTTACTAGTTTTGAAGATCAATCAATATAGACTATCCTTCTGCCATTGTTGTGTTTTGCCATATTCGTGTCTTGCTTGTGTGCATTTGCTGTGGAAGAAAACTTTGTGCAGGATCTATCATTTGGTATCAGAGCATACGGTCCTGGGCATGGCAGCAAAGAAGTAGGATACAAGGCTAGATGTACTGGAAAAAGAAGTAGAAGAAATCAAAGTAGGGTTGCAAATGGAGCGTGAATCGTTGAGGGTGGAAGTTAACCAACAACTCGAAGGGGTTAAAGGGGAGCTGAAGGAAGAAATTAGTAGAAGATTTGATCAGCTGATGCAAGCGATCACCCACCTTCAAGGACGCCCAGAATCGACACAACCTAACCCAGCGAAAATGGTTGAAGGAGAATCTTCGGTGACGGGACTGAGGAGAGGTCGAAAGGAGGAGTTCAAGGAGGACTATTATACAAGATGGGAATTGGGTCACGAAGGAAGGGAAGC
>JAOSBL010000210.1:14778371-14796326 GCA_027568915.1 Erythroxylum roraimae
TATATATAAAGGTGTGTGCAACATAGAAGATGAGAGTCTTCTTTCATAAGTTGCATTTATTGTCTTTAAATGGTAAAAGACAAAAACACTAAAAGAAAAAAAACAAAAAACAAAAGCTAGAAAGGAAGAATGATGATCATGAGATAAATGTTTTTAACAAGTTTAGAAACAACTTTTCAAGCTATTCTCATCTTCTTCCTCTCCTTCACGTTGCTCTCCACACTCTTGTCTTTGTTCTAGCCATTTCCAGATCAAAGAGTTTGATTAGGTTAGTTTCTCCGATCTCTGCGTGGATACCGTTGAAGACGATCTGTTTTAGTCGTTGTAATTTGCGACAACCCGACGAGTAGAAGATTGAAGAACGAAGGAGATTACACAGAAGATATATGGTTATTATATGAATGATTGATTTATGTAAATGCCATGAATTCTTATATATATATGTTATGAACATGTATGTGAATTGAGAATATTCAGCTAGGTTTTATGGTATTTCCTTGTATAGGCACATAGATCTTGGACTTCAGGAAAATCCCGGAACAAATTTTTTTTGTTTTCCTTACTGCGTGTATATGATTCACGCACTGGGATTTTCCTACAGGTTGAACTCCAGCCATGATGTTGTTAAGAAAAAAAAATTAGGCTACCAGAACCGGTAAATCTAATACCATGAAACAAGAGGAATTTAGAAAAGGGATCAAAACTCACTTTATTCCTTTGACTCAAGGAAATTTATACAAGAGTATTTCCTAATTTAATGCTACTAACCACCAGATTTAACGTATAGGATAAATTTATCTTGTCTAATAGTGGATAAACTTATCTCCTAGAAGATAATCTCCTAAGCTAACAAACTTATCTAAAATTAAGGAAAAATAATTATAATTATCCAACTGGTATAAACATAAGCACGTTAGTGATAGCGAAAAAAAATTTCTTCTCTTGAAGCAAGAGCATTAAAGTGGAATGAGTTAGACAACATATTAAGTCAGTCCAATTGAATAAAGAAGTGCATAGAAGATATTTCAGGATAAGAAAGAGGTGAACACACTTTTAAATGGACTCAAACTTCAACTACTCACTTTCAAATGACATCAAACTTTAACTAGTTTAGTTGGCCTAGCTGGTAAGGGATTCTATTATGGCTAGCTAGAAACTTACTGATATAGAACAAGTAAAAGATATATCAAACTAGTGGCTACAACCCACAAAACTTATAAAATCTGTTGTTGGAATTTGAAGTTTAGGTTTGGGATTTGAGCTTCAGTTGTTGGAACTTCAGATTTACTATAGCTGGAATTTTATGGTTCAGTTGCTGGTAATTTAGGCTAGAGTTCTTGGGTTTGGTTACTACAATCTAAGAGTGATTCTTAGATTGTAGTAGTGAGATCTGGTTGTTGGAATTTTGAGGTTTAGGTTTGGGATTTCAGCTTTGGTTGTTGGAATTTCAAATTTGCTATAGCCGGAATTTTATGGTTCAGTTGCTGGAAATTTAAGCTAGAGTTTTAGGGTTTGGTTACCGAAAGTTTTTAGGCAAGAAGAATTGATTTTAGTAAGGTAAACAAGTAAAAGAGGGTAAAAAACTAGGAATCACTACTACAATCTAAGAATCACTCTTAGAAGAAAGCATCACATTTTCTAATTAAAAGCTCAAATTTATTAAAAATATATATTCAAGATCTTATTATTGAAGGATTGAGTACACATATATAGAAAAGTTTTTGGAACCCTTATCTAGTAGTAAAGGAATTCCCAACTAAAATATTCAAAATAGAATTGAATCCTACTCTAATAAGGATTCTCTATTCTTATATAATTTTTAAGTCCTAAAAAGTAAATTTTGGTCTTTATTGTCTTTGTGGTCACTTCAACTTCCACCCTTTATCACACCAAATTATAGCTTGTTGATGAGTGATTTGCCCTTTTTATTTCTTTTATAAACTCTAAGGTTTCATTTGGTAACCAATAATAAAAGATTTGGAATAAAAAATGAGAAAGCAAATAAAAAATGGGAATTGGAATAGAAATGAAATTACTGACTATGCATGTTTAGTATGGTATTAAACAAAGTTAATAATTACACTAATATTTAGTATTAAATATTAAAAATGGTAATGAGAAATTTTTTTCATATTTATTTATTATTTGATTTATTTTGTAAATAATTAATTAAAATATTTTATATTTTATAAATAATTAATCAAAAATTTTCAATACTTTATAAAATTATTAATTTTTAAATGATTATGAATGGTTGTTCTGATAAGAATAAAAGTCTTAATAAAACAAAAAAAAATTTATGATAATATTCAGATAAAAATCACATTATCTTAATAATATTTTGATAATAACTTGATAATATTCTCATAATATCTCTTATTTTTTATTGATTTTTTATTCCCGATATTTAATTCCAGCTTATACCCACACCCTCCCTTAAGAATAAAAGTTCAGGATTGTTTAAAATTCATTCTCGCTTTGTCATTCCCTATTTTATCTATTACCAGTAACCAAACAACTAAAAGTTAGGAATAAATGTTTCATTTTCATTCTTACCTCTTTATTACTGATTACCAAACAAGACCTAAGCTCTTTTGCATCACTTGCTTTATTTCTCACTTGATTAAGAGAAACCTGCATTAGAAGATGGAACATCTTTCTATTCTAACTGGCATATGACCAAAAAGTCTATGAATGATGCACCTAATCCTATTATATGCATGTTTATACTTTTAGCTTTGTGATGGAATGAATATTATTTTATTATTCAGAAAATTCTTAAAGAAGTCTGGTACCTTTTTGTCTGAGTGACTCTTAGGTTTTAGGAAGAGATTTCTAGACGTATTATTTTGATTTAATTACCTCTCATTAAATTTCAGCACCTAGCCATCATACATTAGACATGCATTTCTGTACTACAATTTTCAGCTTGCCAATATTAAAATCAAATTTGACAGAGCTCATAGTTAAATCAACAGAGAAAGGACAATAAATTCTGTTCATGCTTACCAAAATGATTGCTAAATGTCTATCCTCCTTTGGCCCAAGCATCTGGTCAGCCACAGCAGCAGCTGCAACAGCTCCAGCAGCCGCTGGCATTAAGTTCTTGACAATAAAAGGAACGCACAATTTTTAATAAAGCAAAGCACAAGCTTGTAATAATGTAAAAACACAGTGTTTAGGAAAGATTAGGTTCAGTCAATCTTAAAGCCAAAAGAAATACTTATGTGCAACCTTTGCTTCTGTGTCCAGTTTAAGATCAAATATAAAGGCACTTGAACTAGGTGATTTAACTAGCCTAGGAGATCCAACACCCCTATCCACAAAGAGCCCCCTGTGACTGTCTTGTTTTTGGAAAGGAGAGAATGTTCCGACAGATTTTGATTCAACCATTCCAGAATTGGAATACATCTTGGATGGATCTGGGATAACAATCTCCATTTCCTGAGTAAAAATTAGTTCACAATATTAGACATAATTAGAAAGCAAAGATGTGTGCAATAGTTTATAGACAGAAATTTTCAACGTTAGCTTTATAGGGCTTCAGAATCAGTTAATCCATGCATAAAGACAGTTACATCTTTTGAACTTGAGGCTTAGGCCCAGTAACTCTCCGCTAGCAATAATTAAGGATCTCAAAGTTTTTGAAAACAATGAACTAATGAACACTAAAAGATATAATAATATCTCACAATGCAGTTGATGTAATACTTTAAAGCCCATAAGGAAATATAGTTTGTAAATATGCATAAGAAGCAACCAGTATAACCTTATTAGTTGATGGTCGATCAACAGAAATGCCACTATCCTTAGAGGTATGTGAAGCATTGGTTGAACAATCAGCACTAGAAAACCTCGGATTCTCTGCATTGTTAGCTAGATATACTAAACCTGAGTTTGTAGAAGTTGATGGTGCTGGGACAACATAATGTTCAAGATCAAGCTCCAAAGTAGCTGAAGACCCATTCTGTAAAACAAATTAAAGATCTCCTTTAGATTATTTTGCCTCATTTATTATATGACGCAACCTAATGACATAAGACAATCAGTAATTCAGAGTTCAGCGACAAAGGGTCGAGTAAAAACAAGAAAATTAGTTGCACAATTTTTGGGCGGCTAAGAGCATTAAATAAGTACATTAAAGCCTCCAAATTTATAAACGTAAAACAGATGTATTTTTTACAAACAAACCTCAGCTCCTTGAATGGGTGCAGAATTGATGCTAACATCAGGAATTCCACGAACTGTTGAAGGCTGGAGATTTTCCTGGTAAGCTCGCCAACTAGCCGCAAGATCAAATGGGGAGACTCTATCAGCTTTGATGAACACTCTATACTCGAGAATCTCATCCCCATTTTTGAAAATGGCAAGCCTCGATTCTCCTTGCAATGTTCCCCTACTAAGAAGTCTGTTTGGACCTTCTTCCACAATACAGGGAGCATTGCCGTATTTTGGCTTTAAAAGGAACTTGAAGTCCAAAGTTTCTACATTCAACAGAGAACAAAAAATTGATTTAAAAAACTTTATAGGAAAAAAAAAGAACACAGAAACAATATCTAAATGTCAGCTTGAAAAGCAGAAGCTTAGTGGTGTTAAAGTTTCTTCTAGTTATAACCGGGCGAACTGTTTGATCGGACTTGGGGAAATGGCTAGCCTTATATATCAACAAGATAATGTGGTGTACATCGAAAACAAAAAGAGAAAAAGGAAAGAATAAAGAATATAGGAATACCGTGATTAGGTGGAACAACAAAGCTCAACTCCCACATTGACGCCGATTCACGTTCCAGTGACAGCTAAAATCGAATTGCCAACATAACACAATCAAACAAATTAATTTGAAGGAAAACAAAGAAGAATGCCTGATTAATTAATTAAAAAAAGTGAAAACAGAGAGAAGAAAAAGAATTACAGCTTTGGAAGGATCCCAAGAGCCAACGAGAGGGACGGAGCCATAGACGTGAGGAATGAGGTCGCCAGCGAGTTTAAAATTCTCCATTTTGAGAGACACATAGAGCTGACCTCCGGCTTGGTCGAGGCTCTCCTCCCGTTCTTGACTGCCTTGAGAACCAGCATCGGCGTCCTTGGAAGAGCCCGTGCCCATTATCTATATTTCTCAATTGAAGGAAATATTAGAAATGAGAGAGAAGTTACCGATATATACGAATGTAGTTTTTGGATAAGGAAAGTTAAAGAGAGAGAGTTAGCGATGGGGTTGTATGGAGTGATAAAGAACTGAAAGGGACGTTACAGTTGAGTTCGGCGGGTTCGAGTTTTTGGTGTCTGGCTTCGGCTCAGGAACAGCTTCCGGCTCTTCCCCTGTGTGGTTCGGAATCGGATACGGAGAACGGTGGGCCTTATTGGACCCACCGTGATCAAGTGAAGAATGTAATTGTATTAAGCCATAGGCTGATCAAGAAAAAACACCTGTAAAAAAAATTACCAATTATTTGCTAATTGTTCAAGCACAAAACAAAATTAGTTAATGCTCCAACTATTAATACAATTAGTGTTGAGAGCTTTTCTTTAAAGGTGCTGAGAAGCTCTCCATTGAATATTTCAAAAACTTCTTTCTTTGCAGCAAAAACTGTCTATTTCTTTCATCTCATATATGCAACACTACATAATATAATAGCACCATACGTAGTGTCTTCTAATGCCTATAAGCCCAACATGTCGAGGAAATTGAAATTAAAAAAAAAAAGACAAATTCGAGAACAATTGTTGGAGCTTGGAGAAAAAGAAATGAAGGGTTAAGTTAGATATTTTAGGTTAAATTAAGGTCTATTAATATAAACAAAATTAAAAGTTAATTTAAATTTGGTTACAATATGTGACCTCAGAAAGCCATGTAATATATACGTGATAGAATAGACCCACAAGACTAATAAAAAAATAAAAAAGCACTCTAATGTAATTCGCAACAAATAAAGATTTAATTTCATTAGTATTTTTATACATTTAGGGTTTCAACTGAGCAGTTGCAATTGCAAATATCTGGATTTATTTTGAACGCTTCTAAATGTAAAGTTCTGAATTCTTTTATTTGGCTTTAGAAAGTAAGAAGTATGTCGATGGTCAACACAGGGTTGTTTTTCTTCTTTTGTTCTCCTTCGTCAATCTACTAACTACTCCATCGTCTCTTGATTTAATTAGATATACGAATTATAACATGTACATTTTTCTTCATTTACCTTTAATTTAATGCCAGGATTAGCCAAAAACTAGAAAATCAAATAAAATTAACTTGGGGAATATATCATCTCCTTAAAGTTACAATCATTTGTTTAATTATATTAAACAACTTCATTCATAATTAAAATGATTTTATATTGAAATTGTAACATAATGAATTAGGACTAGGTTAATATATTATTGATAGTAAATAATTATAATACAAAAGGGATGTGAATGTTATGTTCTGAGATTGAATTTGAATTTTTGTTTGTTGACTTGAGCTCGAAATGTAACACCCCACTCTCACATGACACATACTTGACATTCTAAAGGATGTCTGAGTACGTACCCCATAAGGGTAGCATGCTAAAGCAGTCACATTACTAACTTAATCATGGCATCATCATTTAATGCGTAAATGTCACAATATTTAAAAAACCAATTTCTCATTTTCGTTTCATAAAATCGAATATGTACATTGTAGCTTTACAATAACATCCATATATATACATTATCAAAAACAAATCAGAATTTACATCTCTATATAAAGAACACGCTATATATATGAGGAATTATACAAAAAAAATTATCTAGACCTTCAGTCTTAGCTGACCGACCTTTGAGTTATTTCTTTTATCCAAAAGTACAAGAACTATGCTTCTTCTAGAGTTTCTCTGTCACTAGTATCCTCTCTCGAACCTGAAATGTCAACGTTGCAATTTTGGTGAGTTTTGAGAACTCAGTGTGTTAACCATCCTCAATGGTTCACTCAAATCGTATAACATATCAACTTATACAATGCAATCACATAATTTACATCGTTTCATTTATCATCATGTAGCATCACAAAAACTCTTGTGCTCACAATTTTTACATTTCTCATTCAACACAATTCAATAATACATTTCAATCATTCAAAACATACATATTAAATGTATATATGATGCTCATGAGACTCACTTTCATTTATGACTTTGTTGTAATTAAGTGCCTTTTTACTGACCCATATCACTTGTGGATATTGGGCTTGTTTTAGATATTGTCCCATATCCCTTAGTGGATACCGGATACATTAACAACTGAGCCTGAGGCTCTTGTGTATATTCCGAGCTTTAAGTTCTTTCAGACTGGTCATTCCGGTCACAACTTCCTTTATGTTGTCATGCATTCATGTAATAAAATACATCACATTCACATGTATTCAATCAGTCACTTGATTTCAATTCCACATTCATATACACATTTGTCATCGGACCTTGGTTCGCCATTCAACAATAATGTTGAATATCACTTATTTCATCAAATTCACATACAAGGAGCACTTCCAATAACTTATTCATGCATCAAACGCCTCGGACATTTAATGTCAGGAATCAACACAATCACATTCAAATAATAATTCAATATAGAATTTAAAACAAACAATTAATCAAGTGAGACCATCTAGGTTATTCACAGTTTTCTCCAGATAGCTATTGTCTCGAAATCCTGGCAATGTCTAGATGTTGACGCTATAATTGCTCTTCTATATCATGCAACACACATTTACACACATCATAACTTTGCACAATTATATAATTACTCATTTATGCACAAATATGTATATGGATTATGTACAATGCATGCTTAATGACAATCCCTGGTATATTTCCTTTATTCACATCTTATGATCATTCATATATCAAAACTCATATATGTCTAATTTGAACTTAGGTTTACAGCTCAATAATACAAACTTATTCCAAGTTCATCACTCAATCATGCCCTAAGGTTCATGGCTCAATACACTTGATCATTGTAATGACATCAATTAATCTTTATCAATCCTTTCCTAATGAATTCAGATGACCATAAAATTTGGTGGAAAGGAAGGACGATGTGTGAGGAGTTCGTGGTTCAAATTTCAAGTCAATCGGAGGTTCGGAGAAGAAGTTATGGTCAAAAGAGTGAAGGGTGTTTAAAATTGTCAAAAAGCACTGCACTCTCACTATCACAATCGTGCTTATGCACGATCGTGCACTACCTGGCGTCTCCCTTCTATCACAATCGTGCACTACCTGATGGCTATTCTCAAAATAGATTTTTGGGTCAATGTTGCATGGCCATTTTAACAAGGAAAAAGAAGTAATTAGGCAAAACATTCTTCTAAACAAATGTTCCCATATGTCTTAAGTTTCTAATTACATTAATTTCATGAAGTTTGATTCAGTATTCTGCAAGATATACCTAAAATACTACAAACTATTCCCAAACCGCGACAGCACATCATACTCAACTTCAAGCCAAATTTTGAAACCCTTAAATACAGAATTCAAATTTGATTACTTCATAAAAAATATAGCCATATGTCTCTAGCTCAATCTAAAATTAAAATCATCCCATTTGGATATGTACAGTTCAAGATATGGCTAAAATACAGATATATGTTCAGTGAAAATACTCCATCTAACATATTCCAGCACACTTAATCACCATTTTCATCCTAGTTCATCTCTTTTGCTTAGTCTATAATTTCTAGCTTATGTTCTCATTATTTCCTCTTCATTCCTACTTCCATTTCAGCTCAATTTTAATAAAAAAAATCATAATTTATGTTTGATCATAATACCAGAAACATAACATCTACATTCATATATATTCATCACTAAATTTCTGCACTTCTTTCTACACCATTTTTATGATCTTTCAAGTTCAAACTCATCTCTACAACAACTTATGAAAGGTTAATCATCTTATATGCAGAAATAAGACATTTATATGCACATTTCATCACTCACGATTCACACATATAATTTCATGATCAAGTCATCAATTCAAATTACTCATCATATTAGTTTCATTTAACACTACCCGTAATGATTAAAGCATAACTTACTTGATTTAGCTACAAAATCTTCAAACTCTTCAAGAACACCAAAAAGCTATAACTTTTCATACAACTCACGTACAACATCATAAAGGTTGGGAGGTTTAGGTTTTCTTGTGGAAAATGAAGAAGACAACAAGGTAAGAGTAGCAAGTGAAAGATGAGAGAGCTAGGTTCAACTTGAATGGAGATTGGTGAGAAAATTCGTGAAGAAGGTGAAGAAGAGAGCCACGAAGAAGAAGAAGAAAGCAAGATTCAAGATAATTTAATGGTCTTCCAAGTAATTAAGAGAATCGTGGGATAAAGACATAGCTTAGCAAATGACACTTGTCACTTGCCATATGTCCAATCTCTATAGGTTTAAACTAGGTTCTCTTATTTAACTAATCCAATCAACTCCAATTTCTACTCCAATTGTCTCCCAATTTTTAATGACACTTTTCAATAAATCCCAAAGTCATTTATCAAAATTTTCACTACCATTTGACTCTTATTTCAATTACCATTTATTAATTATCTTGTCACTTGATATTTTTCCTAGTCCAAAAATACTCATAATTTTAGAAAATATTCCAAATTCTACCAAAATTCTAAATCAATAATTATACTCTCCAAATCAATTTTCAATACATAAAATTCACAATTCTCAATATAATCACATTTATAAATCAATTATACCTGGTAAATGTCAATGAATGCATGTATAATCATTTTAATGTGTGCAATAATTAATATTCACATGTGTGTGTATGTTCTATTATGCTTGAGCATGAAATGCACTTTCTAACTTCTCAATAATCTCTCATGTATATTATTATAGGGTTCTAACCCTTAATATGAGATAACGGGATGTTATACGAAATATCTAAAGTTCAATATAAATTTGAATAGAAATAACAAAACTACAAATTTGATCAAGCATCCAAGATAATCATATATGAGTTTAGATTATAACCTTTTTGAAGTTATTATATGAAACACATATTATTGCAATGTTGAAATTGTGGCATCCTCTAAAAAGTTTATATTCCTTCTTTCACTATAGGAATTTAGACCGTAAATAGAGAGTGACTCCAACTTATAATAAGTCTCATTTCTAATAATGTGATTAATTTAAAAGAACATAAATCAATATAAAGGATTAACAATATAAGAAAGCATTTACATGGAACGACAGTAGTGGAAAAGGCAATAACATGATGTGGCACCCACAATTAACTCTATGATTATTATAAGAGTAAAGGCTTGAAAATATAATAAAGAAGAAAAATTACTATAAAAGACAAATAGTGATAAACAATGAAAACAGTGGTAGGAGGAGGAAAGAAACAGCAACTAAACATTTTAAGTTTTAACATGAGAAAATTAGGATCAATAGGCTAGATTTTTATTTTTGAAAATTAGGATCAATAGATGTTGTTTTATCAATATAGTCAAATTAGATAGGAATAGATATTTTAAGCTTTAAACTTGACCTAAAAATTCATAAATTTTATTTTTTAAAATTCAAAATTGGCACAAATTCTAGATAAAATAATCTTTGCTTGTTGACTTTAGGTTACACTAAGCCACGCTAATATTAGTCTTGTTCCATCTTTGTGGTTAATATTAGGAAACTGGGATAGGATTTGATCCATCATACAGTAGAAGAAACATGAATTTTTTTATTTGATTTCTTAGAAGTCAAGATCATTTTAATTCTATAATATAATTAATGAATAAACATAATAAGAAAAAAATATAAATCTCTTTTTTTTTGCAGTTTCCCTTGAACAACATTTAAAACTGCTTCATTACAAGCATTGTATCTATATACATTTCTGGACTCTAATGGTATGCACTCAAATAAGGTAAGAGAACTCTACAAGTAATGTCGAGAGGGATAAGTAAGGAGTGCTAACTCCTTTAAAGCTTATGCCTATTTATAATATCACTTGTACCTTTTGATAATTTGATTGAAATACAATTTTAATTCCAATTAGACTTTAGATAGAATTATAATTAATTTTAAGTAAATATCAATTAAGTCCAAATAAGCTCCAGTATTTAATATTGATTCTTATTTATCAAATATCATATATTTAACCTTAAAGTTTTTCAAACTTTATAATCAAATCAACTTGAATAATTACCTTTTTCTCTCATAAACCATTCTTTATGTGTCATCCATTAGGTTCCTAAATATTTTGGTAATGGATATAAATTAATAACCTTAAATCATATTTAGGATTAGATAAATTAAACTCATTTAATTTATCTTTAATTTTTTAGTTAAAAGTTTATATCTATAGATTAAGATTAGCATCTAACATCATATCATGACTACTTAAATATTAGGAATATCAAATTGGTTTTGACTAACCTTTTTATTAATGAATTTTTCTTATAATCCAATCATTTTATCATACAGTGTTATGATTTGATATAAAAAATGGAATTAACATCTACTCTATTTGGATCCAACAATATAAGTTCTTCAATATTAGTAATTGATTCTATTAACGGCATTTGAAAACTATTTTCAAATTGTCATTCTATTTTGACCAAGGATTTTTGAATTAATACTAATAGAGAATAATAAAACATTCTCTATAATCACTTTAGGCTACTAAATCCTATATTTATCACCCAGCTACCTCCATACAGTTTATATTATATCCTATCTCTACCAAACAATCTAACCATAACTAGGTTAGTTCTAAGTAGTATCTAAACATAACAATCCCTATATGAGATACTTTGGAGATCTCAAGTCAAAGAATGACTTATAAAATCATCACAATGAGAATTTCTATAAATACGTAAGTAATTTCTAAATGAAATTCTCATATTAGATTAGTTTAGTAAACTTGTACTCTAATAAGTACCTACACATTTATTTAAATATCTCTATACTTTAATTATGAGATTGACTAAACGTGATATGTGCTAGCCTTTTTACACTTTATTATTATTCATTCCTAATAGAGCAATGACTAAGAATAACTTAGGGATAATACATACTTAAGGATAATACATAAACGTAATATAAATATCATAATTATGATCTCATCATAATTTCATCTATAATAAAAAAGTTAGGATAACACTTCAGTCAAGCCAATCATGCTTGTTTAAAAAATTCAATAAAATTGTTTTTTTTTTTGTTATGGCTTATCAAATATATGATGGCTTAAAATTTTTACTCTTTTATGTCTAGTTTACTTAGAGAAGAAGTTGTTTAACTGAGTTAAATCTGAAAGATTGTTTAGCTATTATGAAATTGAATTACAAACTAATGTATTATCTTGAGTTCTAAGTGTTTAATGAGTGGGATAATTGAACTAGCGATGGTGATACTTAAACTCGTTGATTGAATTATAAACTTTCTTGGAATCTAACTTACTTAGGGTAGTGTTCATTGAGATTGATTTCTTGAGCACAAGGAAATGCTTAAATATAGGAGAATGTGACAATTGATAAATAAACTTCATTCTTAGCATGATTTTGTGAGCATTTTGCTTATGTTAGGATGAAATCTATAGGATTTGGTAGTCAATTTGGTTTATATTTTGTTTCTAGACTTTGTTGTAGCTCTCTAATGAAGAAGAAATGAGTTAAGGCAAATTCAAGTCAAAATGAAAATTTTTGGTTAAAGTTGGAGTAAAATGGAATTTATACATGTTCAAAACATGGGGATAACACGAATCTAAAATTAAGGACCCATATTGATAGTGATTTCTATGTAAAAAAAAGATTTTTTAAGCTATTAAAGAACACGAGACTAACACATGTATGTGTTAAAACCTGTGTTAGAAAATAAGGGATTTCTAATAATTGATAATTAGATTATGTTTTTAGTATGATTTGGTAGCATTTTGCTTTTCCTGGATGGTTTTTATTAGATTTAGGACTCAAATGTTGTTTACATTTTATTTATAAGCCTTGTTTTAGCTCTTGAATGAAGAAGGAATGAATTCAAGTAAGTTGAAGCAAAGTTGAAGATGTTTTGGCATGATTTTAGAGGAACATGTGTCAAATATGGATTGTGATCAACCTATGTAGGCTATTGTGCATTTTTTTTCTTTGAGAATTTTCCATATGAACAACACGAAATAAGCACAAACCCATGTTTATGGCCTTTAGGCCTATGTTTTCATGATGAACCCTCAACTGCATAATTAAAGAGCTATTAAACCAATGCAATACTAACTCGGGTTGTGTTGACGATCTATATATATAGTGATGTTTACATAAAATAGGATTTTCTATAGCTACGAAGAACACAAGCTGTTGGACCCATGTTGAATAATACATTTTGAATTTTCTAAGGTTTCATGAGAATAAAAAGACAACTTTTGGAATTAGATGGGAATATTTAAAAAGAGCAAAAATGAGCATTTTGGACAATAAAGGAGCAATTTTTTAGATAAAGATGGGATCCCATCAAGATTCAACTAATATTTTCAAGAATATAAGATTTATAAGAATGTTCTTTTCTCTTTTATTATTTCTTGATTATTTTTTATTTTCTTATTCTTAGTACAAATTAAATTAGGATATATCTAGATGAAATAAACTCTAGGACTATTATTTTGGAATCATTCTTTGATTTAATGAAAGACCTAAATCATCCTGTGAATTATTTAAGATTATAATTGTGATTGAATTGAGATTTTCTATCATCTTAATTCAATTTTAAATTTCATATATAATGATTGAGAAATCATATTTACAAATAGATCATGACATGAATAATAAAAGTTACATGAAATCCTAAAGGTAGGATTGTATAAATATTTTGGGTTAAATTCAAAGCTATAATAGGAATTTAAAGAATGATTTAATGCAAGATTAGGGCTTTTGGTTAGAAAGAGATCTCAATCAACCAACTTAAGATAGGGATTATATTTCATGAGAAATAATATGGTTGTAATTTTAGAATTTATACTAGTCTTAGAAATTATGGTTAATAATTGAATCTAGATAAATTCAAGCATATGGACGTATATATCTAGATCTTGGTTATCATATAGTTTCTTCATTCTTACTCGTTGCTTTTGTTTATTATTTCGTATTAGTAATTTTGGTTTGATAATATTTTCTTTTAATTAAATCACTTATTTTTATTAGATTAGATAATCGAAATATGATTACTATTCATACTCGTAGCCCTCATAGGATTGACGTTTATATTCATTAGATCATACCATAAGAATGATATGTGCATTTAACTAATGATCTTTCACCTGTAGAAACAAAATATAATCTACGCCTATCAGCATCCCCACATTTAAACCTTTGCTTGTCCTTAAGCAAAACTAAAATCACAAACATATAAAACATATAAATACTTACACATAATTAGGCAACAATATAATAATGGTACAATGGCTTCAAATCTTGTGGAAATAACTTAACCTCAAGCACCATTCACTCAAAATGTGCCAACATACTAACTTATTCCTTTCATGTTTAAGTACTTTGAGTTGAATATGCATATCAATGAAAATATTAACACCCTATTTATACACCTATGGCACTTGTAACCATGTATTTATTATTATTAATCAATTAAAAAGGCAAACTATTACTAATTAACCTTTTATGAAAATTCTTGCTATTTTTAAAAGATTGGTAGGTTTAATTTATTGTAAGCATCACTTTTTTAACGATAACCTAGTCTTTTGAAGAGAAGGCAAACACCTTGTCATGAATGTCCCTAGGTTACTCAACTAGGTTACGTTATTTATTTAGCTTGGTTAGAGCGTCATTCTAGCCTTTTGACGTGAAGACAAACATTATGTCGTGAATGCCCCTGTTTACTTAGCTATATCATAACTCTCAACTGGCTGCCAACTATATTCTTAAAAAGGGCTAGCAAAATAGGAATTTAAACCTTTTTATCATTTTTTTTCTAAGCCTACCATATTTCTTTTTAGTCGATCTCTCTCATGAAAAGGATACTAATAATGCTAACCAATTCAATTGACTATAATTATAAATGTATATGAACAAATTACCTTAAGTGAAAGAATAGGTGTCATATTCTAATTAATATGCATATTCATCCCAAAGACACTTAAAACATAAAATTCAGAAGTTACTATATATTTACAATTTAAATGACCATGTTCAAAGCTAAACTAAATCCATTCCATTCTTTCCATTGACACATTTACACAAAGCACACATATTCAATGCCAACTTAATAAAAACTATACAATTGTAAAATTCACACACAATTGATATGCAATTGCATATCAATCCCCACAATTGAACAACACATTATCACCAATGTGGAAATCAAAACAATATAAATAAAGATAAATAATAACAAAGAAAAAGTTGGAGTAAGGATACTTATAGTATTTCAGCAGTAATGGTGTGGGCGGTGGAATTTGGAGACACTCGATGCTATAAAATTCTAATAATTCACTCCCTATAAAATAAACATAAAAATAAAATAACAAAGTACCAACAAAATAAAATAAAAATAAAACTTATCATAATTCTTGGTTACCTCCTAAGTGGCACTTCTTTTATGTGATTAGATTGACTTGCTTTGCCTTCTACTCTCAACCAGAGTTTATAATAAGTGGTTTGCTACCACCCTTTTCTTCTCGTGGCAGATTAGTAGCCTGTAAATAAGCTACATGATGTAAGATAATAAAAAGGACATAATTAATCAAATTAAGAAAACCAAGTAAGTTCAGTTGTGCCCTTTTCGGTAAAAAACTGTCAATAAAGTAAGGAATGATGAAACTCCCTAAATTGTCTATCGAATCCAACAGTTTGTCCTATAAGAAGGTGAATTACTCTCGCTCTTCCTCAATCACCCTCGTCGCCCCTTCTTCTTCGGCTTCTTGAATAGAGACTTCCTTATATTCTTCTAGCTCTATGTCCTCTATCATCTGTTCCTCTTCTACTTCTTCATCATCAGCTTATTGAAGAAAGACTATCTTATATCCTTTAAGCTCTATATCCTCTGTCATCTATTCCTCTTTCGCTTCTTCATCAGCTTCTTGAACAGAGACTTTCTTATGTTCATCAAGCTCTATGTTCGCTGTCATTTATTACTCTTCTGTTTCTTCATCAACTTCTTGAACAGAGACTTTCTTGTATTCTTCAAGCTCCATGTCCATTTTCATCTATTCCTCTTCAGCTTCTTGAATTGTAACTTCACTTGTGAATTCGATCTTTGCTTACTCATCACACTGAGGCATTACTAGGATCCAATAGCATGTTGTATCTGGCTTAGTGTCTTTGGCCAAATAAAAACTCTCTTGGAAGACTCGGTGGCTAGCTTCACTATTGGCAAGATCTTCCATTAAAAAATCAGAAGGCGAATAATAGTTCAATGCATCAGTATAAGAGTTACTCCATTCTAATTTTTAGTATGCTCATAGAGTGTATTATGAGACCAATTTTGCAAACAATATGGATTCTCCCATATATAATATGGTGCCTAATATTGAAAATTATGTTGGTTACCCCACAAATGTCACAACATAAGGTAGATGTTAGTTGTGCTTCTGTGTCACTTAGGAGACTCATCACATTCCTCATTAACAATGCATTGGAAGGTTGGTCCATTTGAATCTCTGAGTTAAGAAAAGTAGAGGAGTTTTTGTTTATGAATTTATCAAATTTGGCTTCCATACACACCTGACTTTCCTATTTGTCTACCTTGTCTACTTATCAACCTTGGAACTAAACACATCCATTATCTTATCCAACATTGACTCGAAAGAGTTTGACTCTAAGGATCCAAACCTATTCTACTAGAAACTTGGGAGACCTTGTGTAGTCATGTATTCTCCCAAATTGTTAATCTATGAATAATTTGGGTGGTACTGCCTCCTAAGATTATATGTGTTATAATGATTCCTATTCATGTTGTAATGCCTTCACTTGGAAAAAAAGTGCACGATGCTTAGTTTGAAGTTGTAAAATATATTTTTCTCTTTTTTAATTGCATGTACATGCACTCATAAAATAAAAGTATTAAATCCTTAAATCAAAAGAATTAAAATTGTACAAGAAACTAAAATTTCTCAATAACGGTGCCAAAAACTTGTTGAGTAAGTTTTATATATAATAAAACTCTTAATACCTATAAGTATACGGATCGTATCTTATAGTATTAAAGTTATCGTTCCTATGAGGATTATTGATACGTTTCGTTAGGCGCATAAAATTAAATCCTTAATTACTTTCAATTTATTAAATAATGTAGTATATAGCAAATGAGAGTCGATCCTACGAGGAATGTCAATTTATCAGTCTAGTTTATTAATTCAACTTCTTTAAAACAATCCTAAATTGGCATTTACACATCTAGTTAGATTAAAGTACATATCTTTACATAATTCAACTAGTAAAAACATCTTTCGATAAACTAACAAACCTTTAAAATAAAATTGTCATATTTGCCACAAACATGTTAATCATGTTTTTCATACAAAACATCCAACACAATTCATAATTCTTTTGTGAACAATACATTAAACTATGTTATTTATTTAGGCGCATAAAATTAAATCCTTAATTACTTTCAATTTATTAAATAATGTAGTATATAATAAATGAGAGTCAATCCTACGAGGAATGTCAATTTACTAATCTAGTTTATTAATTCAACTTCTTTAAAACAATCCTAAAATGGCGTTTACACATCTAGTTAGATTAAAGTACATATCTTTACATAATTCAACTAATAAAAATATCTTTCGATAAACTAACAAACCTTTAAAATAAAATTTTCATATTTGCCACAAACATGTTAATCATGCTTTTCATACAAAACATCCAACACAATTCATAATTCTTTTGTGAACAATACATTAAACTATGTTATTTATTATTATTATTATTATTATTATTATTATTATTATTATTATTATTATTATTATTATTATTATTATTATTAT
>JAOSBL010000210.1:14796426-14807142 GCA_027568915.1 Erythroxylum roraimae
TATTATTATTATTATTATTATTATTATTATTATTATTATTATTATTATTATTATTATTATTATTATTATTATTTAATGTTGAGACAACTAATTTCATATTGTAATACCATTTATAAGGTCATTGCTAAACTAATTGCAGAGAGGTTTAAATATATTCTTGTTCAACTCGCTAATCCTTCTCAAAGTGCTTCTATTAAAGACAAGTTAATAGGAATAACATATTATTGGTTCAAGAACTTTTAAATAACTACAATAGGAAGCATTTAAACATGAATTATGAAATAAAAACTGAATTCCATAAATCATTTGATTCACTAGATTTGAGCATCATATAGAACACAATGTATGCATTTTATTTCCCTGTAATTTTTATTGATTGGATTATGCAACACATTACAACTATTTCATTTAGTATTGGTCAATGGGGTTCATTCAACCTGGTAAAATGGGCTAGATCTAAGGCAAGGGGATAGCTTTTCCCCATTCCAATTCACTTTGATTATGGAGGTTCTAATCAGGCTTATCAACAATATGACTAGACAAGAAAGGAGTTTTAAATTTCATTCCAAATGAAAAAAAAAACATGATAATAACAAGTTTCTTCTTTGCAAATGATTTAATTCTTTTCTCTAAAGTTAATCCTAATTCAATTAGTGCCCTTATAAGATTTATAAACACTTTCAAAATTCTTTCAAACCTCTCCATAAAGAAAAGAGTTCATGGTTCATTTCCTCTGGTGCAGATGCCATTGCCAACTGGTTAACTTGTATTACAAGTTTGAAAGCTTCTAAGCCCCCTCTTACTTACCTTGGTATTCTAACAACTTTTAAGGGACCAAAATACACTAACTTTAAACCACTTATTGAAATAATCAATTCAATAATTACAAGTTAGTGCAACAAAAATCTTTCAATTGTAAAGAGAATACAATTAGTCAAGTCAATATTAAATAGCTTATATGTTTATTGGTCTTCTCATCTATGGTTCCCAAAAAGCATTAGCAAGACAATTAAATAACTAATAAGGAGATATATTTGGTTAGCAAATACCAGTAGTGACACATTAGACAAAGTTAGAGCGAACTTTGTTTGGCGAAGGATGAAGGAGGCCTTGGCATTATACCACTAAAAATCACTAAGTGCAAATGATTAAAAGAAATTGGAGGATTCTAAATGGTAAGAATTTCCTTTGAGTGAAGTGGATGCCCGCATACTATATAATGAATAAGAATTTCTAGTGTTTGAGACCAAAGCACAATACATTATAAACAATGCTCCATATATTAAAGCTTAGAGAGAAGTTTAAGTTGGATTTCATATACAAAATCAATAATGGAAATTCCACATCCTTCTAGCATGACAACTGGTCCTCATTAGGGCCTTTAAGTGGAGTTTGTAAGCTCTCTTCTCTTAGAAGTGTAATAGATGATAATGTTATGGTTAATGAAGCATTATCAATATATAGGCTACTGATTTCAAACTCTATGCACTCATTTAATCTGATCCTTCAAGTCTCTCCAAATCAAAAGGACCAGATAAGATGGAATAAACACCACATAAGGTTCTTCACCAATTTATCAAGCAGTAATACTTTAAAAGATCATGTTCCCAAAATTCCTTGGTGTAGTTTGGTTTGGTTTGATAAACAATTAATTGACCACATTTATATACCGATATTTAGTGTATTTTACTTGTTATTTAATAGTTTTATAGGATTTTTGATACTTATTTTACTTCAAGTGTTTTTCTAGGTAATAATTGTCTTCATAAACTAAAAGGAGAATAATTTGGGCAAAATTGAGGCATAAAATGAAGATTTGAAGGAACTTTGGAGATACATGATCATGTATGTGTGGAGCTTTAAAGACATTCTTTCTGCTTGTTTAAAGATACACGCCCATGTATATTGACATGATGGGCATTTATGTTGCTTTTGTAACTCACTGTGCCTACATAAAGTTATGAATTGAGGTGTTTTTGGAGATACACAGTTATCTACACATTTTTACTATAAAAGGATATTACTGAAGGCTACATGGGAGGAAGTGTTTTTAGTCGTAATAGACATTAAAGAGGAGGCAGTTTTGAATAGAGGATGAGGAAAACATGAAGATTATGTCACAAGATCCGATAGAGAGCAACCTTCAATCCGAATTGCAAGAAGATTTCATTAGAGACAAAAAGGGTATATAGAATATGAATTCTTTTATTTCTATCTGTTCTTCTGAAATTTTTTGATGTTGAATTTGTTTGTTATGTTTAGGAACTAAATTGTTTAGTGCCTAGATGTGATGAACACTAAATTTTGATAATAATATGATAAAATCTTGTATTCAATGCAATTTTATTGATTGGTTTATTACGATTCAATTATATGTTTATATTTTTGAACTGATATGTTTGGAATAGTCCAATGTTTGATTTCACATTATTGAGATTGAGAAATCCTTTCATATGAATAGATCTACCATATTTGGAAGGAGTTGCATGCAATCATAGAGATAGATAGACATAAATCCTCTAGATTAAGGTCTAATAGTGAAATTCACGAATCGAGTAATGCAAGCTTATAAGTTTTAACTAGAAAGAGATTTTAGTTTATCAACCAAGGGTTAGTTGTTAATAATATTGAGAAAGATATTAACATAAGATAAGAATTTCTACAATCTAATAATAAATAATTTAATTGCATGATAAAGGGTTATTGTTTAAGATATAAATCATCACCTAGGAGCTACTTATTTGATATCGACTAATTGTAGTATTTTTTAATCTTAGTTCATTATTAAGTCAACTTTAGTTACTACTTATTTGATATCGACTAATTATAGTGTTTTTTTTTAATCTTAGTTCATTATTATGTCAACTTTAGTTTTAGTGTAATTTTAAATTAAATTCACAACCTAATTTGGCGATTCTATAATAGAAAAATGGTTAATACTAGTATCTACAGTCCTGGTGGGATTGACCCATACTTGTCAGTGCTAGCTACCGCGACACTATACACTTGTGGTTAAAAATTATGATTCTTAGAAGCACATAAATAAATTCATTCAAGTTTCCTCAAGTATGTCCCAAGGCCTCTTTCATGTCGTGTTTAGCTATTAAAGGGAGATTGAGTGCCTTAGATAGGATGAAAAGATTCCTAAAGTTATATGATATTTATGTGCTTTAGAATTAGGAACTCAAAACTATTGAGCATCTCTTCTTTGAATGCATCTTTTAAAGAATGTACAACATGGATGTTCCTATAATAAATTGATAGGCTCATATCAAATAGTTTTGCATGAATTAAAGGAGGATAGAGAGGGATCGGTCTATCTTCAAACTGGCACTTTGTAACACAATATATTGTCTTTGGATAGATAGGAATTTAAGTATTTTTTAAAAGGCATTGGTACAACAACAAAGGCTCCTCAACAACATTGTCCAATTTATAAAGGACTATAATCAGTCACCATGTATACAGAGTTTACTATTAATCCCTAATACAAAATTATAAATTATCCCAAGGGAGTTAGCTCTCACCAGAGTAACACTATGCTCAGATGATTCTTGGAATGTCCACAAATTTGCTTGGTGTTGATCTTTTAAACCTAACATAATGCTAAAGAACAAATACTCAACATCCAATTCATTGTCTACTAATGTTGATTGCAGAGATGTAGCGAATATGATTAGCTCTATTTTTGGTTTATAACTTTTTTTTTGTGAGTCCTTGATGGATAGGAACTCTAGCAACTTAAGTTTACAAACAATATTATACTTTTCTCAATCCTTTGACTCAATGAATTCCTTAAATTCTTTAATTATAATCAATAATAAAAGTATAGCTACATCTAGATTAATTACTAAATATGGATTTGTTTTTGTTTAAAAAGAATAGAAACCAAAATCAAGAAATGAAAAAAAAACAAAATTATAACTGAAAAATAGAAGTGAAACTTAATGACCTCTTGTGTATTTAAAGTTATACCAAATTAAAGGGAAAAAGATGAAGATACCCTTGTCCATCTAAGATCTTTCCCTTTTATTCATTAGGCCATAAAATTTCAAGATATTTCTGTTTTTCTTTCTAAACTTAAATTACATCTTTTTTTCCTTTACTCAGAAAACCACAACAAATTTCTTCCCATCCAAGTAATAAAGCCCTAGAAGTTTCCTTAAATATTTAAATTAGTCAAATGCCCTTGCTATTTCTCTTTTTTCACATTTACCTCATTTCTTCAAAAAATTAATAAAAATATCCTAATTAACCATAATTTTGCTAAAATTAGAATAAAGTGTATGTATAAAAATCTATTTAAAAGAAATTATTTGTTGTTAGAAATTAATCAAACCTTATTATAGGAAATTATTTATAATTGAAACTTTAATTAAAATTAGTTAAGACTTAAAAGACAATAAAAATGAAACAATTTTATATGGTGAAGTACAAAATAAACTGAACATGTTAAAATAAGATTAGACACAAATTAAAATTAATTAGATGCAAATTAAGTTTGAGCACATCCAAATAAAAAATGTGGAACACACTATAGGAAATAAAAATAAGAACAAAATAAATAGATGTAGAAAAATTATCATATAAAATTAAGTATGAATAGTAGGGTTTCAATACTTGAATTAAAAAAATACTCCACCTAGTGAACTTTGTTTATGTGTAACTTGATACATATTACATTATTAGTTGCTAGTGATTCAATTTTTAAACGAAAAAATGTTTACAAAAAAAGCAACTGCCATATAGTTAATTATAAATAAACTTCATTCCTAGGTTGTTTTCATAACTTGAGAAAATCACATTATGCAAGCCTTTATATTATATATTTATGAATAATACCCGATCTTAATTTAAAATTTTAAGAAAATCATTTAATAATATGATATAATAATTGAATCAATTGATAATTATGCCATGATATCAAAATGGTTTTGGATTCTTGCAAATAATGTGTCTTACATTTGAGGAACGCACTCTTAATGTGTTTTACCTTTAGACCGTAAGATATCCTTAATTTTAGTAACACAATGTCATCATCATATATACCGACTTTAGATATTCAGGGATGTCATATGTCTCGATAGGAAACTTGGCATTAATATACAAGCTCTTGTACCAATCACCAACAAAGTCTTACACATTACAATTCGTAACCTTTATCACTTGGAAGGCATGTTTGTAGGATACAGCCAACTATTGCCATCTTAAATGGGTGTACATCCAATACACTGAATTGGCATGCAAATCTACATTCTTGATGTACACCTGTCATTTATTTTTATACTGATTTACAATCAATTCCTCACACCTACCTATGTTGTATATAGTGTCCGGTCTAGGCACAGGTAGGAAGAGCACTTATTAAAGCCTAGATTCATAAGGTCCCATTTATTAAAAAAGTTATAAATTAATTGATAAATCTATTTGTTAAAAGAGTTGAAATTTTAAAAGTTAATAAATCTATTCATTAAAAGGGGTAGAAATTAAAAAGTCAATAAATTTGCTACAAGATGTTTATATATACCAAAAAGTTTCTTGGTGCTTTACCTTGTAGAAACTGAAAAAAAAATGGTTGAATTTATTATTATGAATTTCAAGCTTTATTGAATAGAGCTCAAGAGGAGTTCAATTTCAACCATCAATTGAGATAAATGTTAACATCTTTATTAACAACGTTATATTTTATTAATATAATAATATTTGATTCTAAAATATAATTGGAATTTAAATCTTTGATTTTTTGTTTAGACTCAAGCTTTCAATCAAAAGTTTCGATGGCCTCTCATGTGAGGTTGATAATTTTTTGACAGTAGAATTTTAAAAAAAATTAAACTTCTAAATGAGTAAGATAAGATCTCATCTAGGATAAACTAAGTTGTAGTGGGCACCACAAGTAATTAGATTAGACTGAATGTGCATTTATCTAAAAGTATATAATAAAAATTAAAAATAAAATTATTGTGGAATTTTCGTAATATTTGATATTTTCTTAAAAGAAAGTGTACATTCATTGTCATATCTTATCTTTATCTACCATATATAATGATTCACCTCTCTTTAAACACTTTTAGTTATTGTGGATATGACAATTGCATTGTTGAAGAATAAATTTGAACAATTAATGATATTTGAAAGTATTTTTAGATTCTTATTTGATTCAAAGAAGTTAAGGTCGTTGCATGATAATAAATTAAGAGAATTTTTCACTAATTTTACAACTATTTTTTCTCATAATAATGTGTTGAATATGGATATAGATGATCCTTTTTATGAATTAAAAGTGTTACAAATGACTTTGCTAAATAAGTTAATGTCATCGATTGAAATTATTAAATCTATTAAAGTTGCAAATTATTATTCAAATGTTTCAACTGCTTATCAAATTCCATTGACTATACCTATGATTGGAGAATCAATTGAGAGAAGTTCTTCAAAGTTAAAATTATTTGAAACCCACTTGAGATCATCAATGTCACAGGAAAGGTTGAATGATATAGCTATTTTACGTATCAAGAAGAATATATTAGACAATATTGCTCTTGATACTATTATCAATGATTCTACATATAGAAATGCGTGAAGAAATTGTTTTTCATAATCATTTGTGTGCTTGTTAGTGCAATTCTCTTAGTGTTTTGCAATATGATATTGTTGTTCAGTTGCCGCTACTTCTATTTTGTTGTGATTGCTACTATTTTTAGTAATTTTATTACTGTTGACATTTGTAAGATGTTGTTCGTTGTTGTTATAATCATTTAGGCCCTGTTTGGTTGGATGGTTTGGAATGGAAAGGGATGGAACGTAACACAGTTCTATCGTTTGTTTGCGGGTTTCATAATGGAATGGAATGGAATGGGATGGAAGTAGAGGGTTTCATGTTACGTTCCATTCCATCCTAAACAGTGAAAATAAGAAACATCTGATTCGGGGGATTTAAGATAAAATGTAAACTAATAAACATATACTACCTAATATACCCTCAATAATTCTTCTTACCAATTATTTCTTCTAACCACCCAAACTCATTTATTATAATGTACACAAGCTTATCATTTCCATATTTCTCTTTTGATTCTCTGTGTTCTACCACACATTCATTCTTCTCGTGTTGTTTATTACTTGGGAAGCAAAAGAGGAGCTGAGAGAGGGCTGGAAAATTGAGGAATATATGTATATATACTCTGTTCTGGTCAGAGAAAATCGAAAATGTGTTGTTGTCACTACACATGCATGAATCTGTTAAGCATCAGTAAAAATAAATTTTGATGTTTAAGTGTGAATCTCATATTTTTAAACTATGTGTGGGTTGATGAACTAAAAATGAGTTAGAAGAATTGCTTTGAGTGTTATTTGAGTTAATTGATGTGAGAATTAACTTTTGGAAAATTTACAGTAGAGAGAGGAAGAACATATGGAGTTTCGTATTTTTAGTGTTTGAATGGTAAATTTGATTATGACTTATTTAGAGATTGAATTGGAGTTAGAAATGCAGAAGAGATGAATGAGGAGTGAATAAGTCTGGAAATGAAAGAAAAATGGAAGGAGAAGAAGAAAATAAATTCGGTGAAGAAGAAGAGAGAAAATCACCGTCATGCTTCAGCACGATCGTGATTTCTCTAAAAATTCAGCAAAGTCGCTAGCGACTTCGCAAGATTAGTGAAAGTCATCATCGTGCAAATGCACGATCGCGACTTTCAATTGAATTTTTCTGAAGAAAATTTTTCTGAACATCCTCCAATCTTTTCATTATAACTTCTTCATCCAATGTTCAAATGACTTGATTCTTGAACCAATGAACTTCTAAGACATTAATATACATTTCCACCAAAAATCATAGCTTTCTGAAGCAGATTGCTTGATGAATTTAAGATGGAAATGTGACAGTGCTGAAGTATGATAACTGGAATATTCTACTGAACATACTTCGGTATTTGACTTATATCTTGTCCTGTAGAGCTCCGAATGGGATAATTATTGATTTGAATTAAACTAGAGACATAAGGATACAAATTTTATGAAGAGATTAAATTCTAATTCTGCTTCTAAGAATTTCAGAATCTGATTGGAAGTTGAGATAAGAATTCCGCTGAAGCTTAAGAATAGTCTAAAATCTTTTGAGTATAACTTTCAGTATAATAAACCAAATTGGATGGACTTGGTATCATTGGAAACCTAAGACAAAGAGGGAAAACTTTATAGAAGGAAGTATTACCTAATTACCTCACCTTCCTGATCAGAATAATTGATCAAAGAGGACTCGAAAGTTGATTGTGAAATAAATCAGGATTGAGGAATTGAGTATGGTTTCACATGATTGATAATGTGACAAGATTAAGGATAAGAAAACCGGAATTTGTCATGAATATGCATCATACATATTCAGTAATTTAGATGGTCAATTTTGTTAGTAATTCAGTAAGCAATTTTTGATAGTTTTGCTTTGACTGTTTTATTTGCTCCTGATTTTGATCCATTGAATGATTTGCAAAGCTGTAAGAATTACATGAGACTTGAACCATTGGATTCGTAACACATTTAATTACATCTCCACCAAAAATCTTATCGATCTAAAATTATTTGAGAGAGGTTGAGGGATGATATTGAGATGGAAATGATGAAGAAAAAGCTGAGAAAAAGGGGTTAAAATGTAGTCTGTAACTTCCATGATTAAACTGTATTGATCTAGGAAGATTTTGACAAAATTGTCATCATGAAATTGTACATCTTTCTTTTACCTTTTTAATAATATAAAGTTTAAAATTTTTGGATTTCTAGATTGAAAGTTATGGGGGTTCAAAGTGAGGGTGAGCAACTGGGAAAGTCGTGATCGTGCAGAAGTGAGGGTGAGCAACTGGGAAAGTCACGATCGTGCATCTTCCGATACTGCTGTTTTCTCTTCTTCTTCCTCTCTTTTTCTTAATTCTTCCATTTCTAACTTAGTTCAACCTCCATTTTCGACTTCATTCAACTCAACACATTCACAACCAATTCTAAAAATCCAAATTAAAACACAAACATTAAAATAGAAAATTTTATGCATGTTCTTCACGTTTCCTGCACTTTTCTTCATTTTTCTGTTGCATTCTTATTTTCTGCTCATTCTTCAATTTTTTCTCTAAAATCTTTCTCATATCCAAACATCATCTAACATCTTTTCCTTAACTCTAAACTTGTTTTTGTTCATTTCTTAAAACATCCAAAAATTCACGTAGAAACCATGAAAATAGAGTATACACATATCAACTTTTGATAATTTTCTGCACTCTCCCTATACACGCTTTCAATGATTTTTCTAACTCAAATATTATTTCAACAACATCTTATAATATATTGATCATCAAATATGCAGAACATCATATACGGCATACCCAAAAATCCATATTCACGTTTCAGCAAAATACTCATCCTCATTGTATACACTTACTGTTAACCAACGTGATGCATGTTTTATTTCTTCTCCTTCCATTTTTTTGTTTTCAAATTTACTCACTCCTCAATCATCTATTTTGCATTTCTATATTCAATACAATCTCTAAACAAATTAGATTCAAATTTACAAAATATAATAATAATAATAATAATAATAACAACAACAACAACAACAACAACAACAACAACAAAATTTAATGATAATAATAGCTTCAGAGAGTTGGTGGTTCTCCATGCATGGAGGAGCACCAACTTCATACACGATACGTGCATGACTACTATGGGTGGCTAGTCACCCCATGACTATCAATACTTCAAAGCAACATAAATATAGCGAAGAGCAGTGAAAAAGTAAAAGGTAGAATAGTAATCGTCAAACAACCATTTTAATCTAAGGGGTATAATAATCATTTATTATATATTCCATTCCATTTCATTCATCTTCCAAACAACATTTCACTACATTACATTATGAACCGTTCCATCCCTTCGAAACAACTTTTCACTGTATTACATTTCATTCCATTATAAACTGTTTCGTTCTGTTCCATTCCATTCCGTTCCATTTGTTGGACCCCGAACTTTTTTTTATTTAATAAGAAATTATTGGCAATTATTGATGTGTAAAGACAAGAAAATTTCTTGAATTTGAAATGAAACAGAAAAGATGGTATAGATACAAGATGGGTTATATCTGAAATGTTGGAAGTTAAAAGCTGGAAAATGTAATTGAAATATGTTCATTGAGTATGCTTCGGTGTTTTAGCCATAACTTTTGCTCTAGTTATCTGAATCAGATGATTTTTTATTTGGAGTAAACTAGGGATATAGGGCCACAAATTTTCTAATGAAATCGAGTTTTGATTCAGTCTCTAAGAGTATCAATTTTCGGATGGAAGTCAAGCGCAGGATAATGTTTTAATATAAGAACAGTCTGAAAATATTTGGGGTATAACTTTTGGACTACGGAACCAAATTGAATGATTTTGATGTCATTAGAAAATTGAGAAAATGAGGAACATTTTTCTAAAAGAAAGTGCTAGCAAATTCCTTCAATTTCATGATTAGAAAAGGTCTTGATTTTTGACAGGAGTTAAGCATGACTTAAATGAATTATGAGGTCTTAATAGAGTATTTTATGAAATTAATTAGCATGTTAATGTGAGAAAGATCATATGACATGGATTAAATTGAATTAAGGTGGTACGATTGCATGAGGGCATTTTGGGAAGACCACTTAAGCTTTTAAGTTATAAGGCTTATAAGGAAGGGTATAAGGGTCAT
>JAOSBL010000210.1:14807242-14820039 GCA_027568915.1 Erythroxylum roraimae
GGAATTTTGAATGATGAGATATAGCTAAATGCGACAAGTCAAATGAGTTGAGATTTAAGAATGGATGAAGAAAAGTTAAAATTAGATATAATTGAAGAAGCTATCCATTTTGAGTTGATGAACTGTGAATATGAATTACTATTACTTGTAAGTGAGGCACTATAGAAAAGAAAGATAGGAATGTTATGAATCATGAGATGTTGTTGAATTTGACGAGTCAAATGAATTGAGGTTGAGAGTTTGATGAACTCCAATTGGTAGTTGAATGGATAAAAATGATGTTGCATGAGAGGAAATGAATTTGGGACAAATTTCAAGTTTTTCATAAGGGAAAATTGTGTTATGAATTCAAAGGAAAAACTATATTGATCTAGGTAGAATTGGTAGAAATTGTCTTCTTGGAAATTGTAGATGATCTTGTTAGCTTTCCAACGATATAAAGTTTGTAAATTTTGGATACCATAGTGAAAAGATATTATTGTTATAAGTGAAGATGCTGCATACGAAGTTTAAACATGGCAATCATGATGAATGATGAGAGCGTGTGTTTGTGATGAGTAATTTGAGTTGAATTTTGGGAGTTTGATGCACCCAAATTGGTAATTGAATGTTTTAGGAATGTTATTGCATTAGAAGAGTTGAATTTGGGGAGATATTGAGTATATATGGTGTTAGAATGGATGTTGGAAGCATCGGAGGGGTTTTGAAGGGGTTTGGGAAACCCCCATGTCCGTTTAACGGACTTTAGGTCCATTTAAAGGACCTTTAAGGGTCAAAAAGGACCCCTAGCATCGCCCATGTCTGTTTAACGAATTTGATGTCCGTTTAACGGACCTTCTCGGGTGAAAAAGTGCTCTTTGGCCGATGTATGTCCGTTAAACGGACATTCACGGGACAGCTTCAGTAAATTGCGATTTTTATCCCTTTTATAGGCAGAATCTCACTTTTTGGTCTTCATGAAAGTTTTAGATCTAGAAGTATTCTTGCCAATGGTGCAAGAACGAAATGAATCCGACATTTGTGGTGAAAGTTATGATAATCACGCCAAGGCATGTCACTACACGATTGAGGACTTAAACATGTTGGATTCTTTTCGTCATAACTCCCTCATTCGACTTCCAAATAAAGTGATTCTTGAAGCAATGGATTACTAAGACATGTATCTATCTCTCCATGAAAATTTGGATCTTTTGAAGTTGATTTGAAAAAGTTTGATGGAAAGAAAATGAGTGATCGGTTGGGAGATCATGATTCGGGTATGATCACCCTTTAGCTTTTTAAGCATATCTTGATCTATAAAGTTCCGATTAAGATGATTCTTGATCCAAAACAAACTAAAGACTTAGAGCTATGATTTCTTTGAAGAAGTCAAATTGAAATTTTTGTTTAAAGATTTCCAAATTCTTTTTGCAAATTAGGAGAAATGAGTTTGAGCATGGTGACTGATTTGTGTGGGCACGCCATTGAACAAATTGTCAGGAAATTTTTGGGATTTTATGAGAATGAAGATGAGCTTATGATGGATAATGAGGGTTCAATGCAATAACCCTTTAAGGTAATATGCACGCTCACGTTTCATGATTTCTACAAGCGTTGGGTTCCGGAATTGAGATCCAACATGTGTGGTATTAGAGCAAGCGTTGGACTCGGGAAACAAGCGGGGTCCAACAGATGTATGAGTCCACAAGAGTTGGGTTCCAGAAATGGGATCCAACACCATAAAATTTCAACAGATGTATTACCTTACCTCTAGCCTCTAAAACGTTAGGAATGGCCTTGGTTGTTTAACAATTTTTCTTAATTTTTTTATATAGAATTTCTCTATTTACTAATATTAGTTTGTTGTTTAAATATCTTTGAAGATAGTTTATAACGATGCTTATTAATTAATAGTAAAATATTATATTTAATTTCATCCTTTATCCAAGCATTAAAAAATTCAACCATATTAGTTATCACCTAGTTTCTGCATATATGAAGAAATTTTCACATCTAGCCTTAACCTTATTACCTAGTTAATGAATTATCTATATATTTAGCATAACATTATTGTTGTCCTTTTCAAACCTAGCATAGATGATGGCATCAAGGAGTTCTATTACAAATCTTTATCTTTCTTATCACCTGTAAATTGTTTAGACACTTTTTCCCTCCATAATTCTTTTTCGTGTGCGTATAACATGAGTGAAACTTTTCACCAAATATCTCTCCGACACCCAAAATAATGTTTTATATGACCCAAACATCTAATCAAAAGGACTAAGTCAGGAGGTTTTGAAATTATATAATCACTTTAATAAAATAAATAAATTCTTTCAAATATATAAGAAACGATCATCAATCTTTATAGCTCTTTATGCTTACAATGACATAAGCAATAAGAACATGTAATTTATTAACATCAAATGCTCTGACTGTTAATAATGTGAGTTAAGAACCACCAGAAGACAATTATATATGTAAAGAATAGGTCACAATCATTCCTAAAACTACTCAAACAATAGTCGTATCCTGCAAATAGTATATCAAACCAAAAATCTCCATTTCATGTCCATATAGCCCTAGAACTTAGATACTCTTCATAATTTTAACTAGTGAGTTAAGTGTATCCTATAGTCAATTTTAGAAATACCTATAATATTGTGGGGTATTATTTTTGGCTTTAACGTAAGCTTATTCCTAATAGTCTGCCTTCTAACTTTGATACCACACAAGTTTTAGATTTGAAAAAATATTCTTGCACACTATGTATATGTTCCTTTTCAAATTTAGAAATACTATAAAAAATTGTTGTCCCTTTCATATTATAAGTTGCAACATGCCATGTGTATCCTTCAACACTGTATACAACACAAATTATGTTATGTTTGCTCCTTAAATACTCCTATATTATATTACATTTATAATAAGTTTTCTTAAAATTAGTTGAGTTGTTGAACATTTTCTCAACTCTTATTAAATCACCACATTATACTTTAGACACCCTTAAACTTTAGCTTTTTTAATATATTACGAAATCATAGGTAATCATTGATTAAAAATATATAACATGCATCTATCTTCCTCACATGCATCATTACTACCAATTATAACTCTATAAAAATTTGAAAAGATGGCTATAATATGTGTATAATGATAAGGGTAAATTAGAGTATATTTTCTAGGTGTTAGAGTGTGTTTTTAGTGTTTTCTTATATTATAATCATATGTTTAGGAATAAGATTTATGTTCTTGTTAGTGTTTTGTATGTTTTATTTTATTAATTGATGTTTAAGGAAAGAGTTTGATCTCAGTTATATATTTCAAGGATTGGTTAATGTATTTGGTGATAAGTGTAGACAAGAAAATGAGAAGAAAAAATGAAGAAAAAGCTTGAGACTTCTTGCTCCTCTTAATCAGCTACAGCCACAATATTCCTCACATTCATCCAATGAAGACACTTTTTTATTGAAGAGACCTTCCAACTTGCAAACTCTCCAACAAGATTAATATAGATATGCTCAGACTGAGGAATACAAAAGAAAACTGGATTATAGTCATTTGGCACAATAATCTTCCTTCAAAAATATCTTTTCTTCTATGACTTATTGTCAGGAATCGAATTACTACTGCTGATAGACTTTCTTACCTTGACATCAACAAAAGTTACACTTTATGTTCTACAAAAGATGAAACTAAAGATAATATATTTTTCATGTATCCAGTTTCTAAGTTTATTCGGTAACAAGTGAAGCTAAAATGTTTATAGAATGGTTTTGATAATTCTATTTCTATCATTATACATTGGCTAGCCACACAAGCCTCTATTTCTATGACAAAAAAATTGATTTACTTACTGGCTATGGGATTGTGTGTGCAAACAATTTGGAAAGAAAGGAATGCAAGAAAGTTTGAATCTAAATGCAAAATTATAGATGCACTTATTATTGAAGCTATAAATTAGACTCGAGAAATTATTTTATTCAAGAATCGTGCATCAGATTGTAATTCCACTCTACTACAGTCATTGAATCTCTAAGTCGTGTGCTACTTACATATGTTCTCTTTTTTGTTTTAGGTATATCTGTTGTGCTTCTTTATGTTGAGGGTTTATCCCAAGAACCTCCTTTAAGGATGTAAACTTCTTTATTTTTTAATTCATTCCTTCTTTCCTTTTTTTTTAAAGGAGCAGCAAGTTACAAGTCTTTGGCACGATCATGCATGGGAAGTCTCTGACAAGATTGTGCAACCCATGCATAATCATGCTAGAGGGTTGGAGTAGTCCTAAACACGATCATGTAAGATATTTTCCAAAATGTGATTTTTTTTATACTTTTGATGTTTTAGGGATATTTTTGGAAGATATACATATGAAAAACCATAGGCAAAACCCCTAGAAGACTCAAAAGTATATAAAAAAGAGAAAAACATCACTTGATGGTTGCATAAACATAATTATAGAAGATCAAAAGAGAAGAATTCTTAAGAACAAGGCTGCAGATTTTCTAGCCCAAGGCAAAGAAGAGAAAACTTCTAGATTCAATTCTCTATTCTTTTCTTCTTTCTTTGTTGTTGATAGATGGAAATGATGAATAAACTTGGATATTTAATTACATCTATGGATTTCTAATTTCCTCTTTAGGATTACTCTTGATTCATTTATTAAACTTTACATTCTTGATTTAATAGATATGCTTATGATGTTTATTGTTTTATATTCAATTTGAAATGAAAGATTAGGCTGGATTATTTGTTTTGTGTTGTACAGTGAGATTTTGTCCCTTAATAAACCTATAAATATCAAGTTAATAGGCAATTGAAGAGAGATCTTAATTGTTTATTAGTGACTTATGTGATTGATTCAAATCCAATTATATAGTTAGAAAGAGTTCTAATAAATTGAGAGATCATAATTCAATTTCTATGTATTTTAATTGTGATTAATTGATTAGATCTCAAGAGAGGGTAATAATAACTATAGGATATCTAGGATTAAGAATGATTAAATTAAAAAGGTAAATGACAACAAATAAAGATAGAAGTAATTCCTAACTTTCATAGTTAATTACTTAATCAATTTTACTATTGCTTACTTTATTGTTTGGTTATTAATTATCTTTTTTAGATTAATTCTTAATGATTCATCTTATCATTGACCTTAAACAAATTTTACAAGAATTGTTAGGTGACTATTACAATCCTTGTGGGACGATATCTTTTATATTATAAGATACGATTTGTATACTTGTTGTTTAGAAAACGTTGGAGAAATAAGTCGGGCACGATTGTTCAACAAGGAAGTAGCAGGTTGGAAGCCTCTAGAGGGTTAGGCTAGTCCCATGCATGATTATGCATGGCCATGCATAGTCATGCTAGGTATTTTCTAAGATGCGAGTTTTTTTTAATGCTTTTGATGTTTCAGGGCTATTTTTAGAAGATATACACATGAAAAAATCTTAGACAAAATCCTAGAAGACTTAATAATATATAAAGAAGAGAAAACATCACTTTGTAGCTGCATAAACATAATTAAAGAAGATCAAAAGAAAAGAATTCTCGAAAAAAAAGGTTTCAAAATTTCAGCTCAAGGCAAAGAAGAGAAGATTTACATATTCAATTCTCTAATCTTTTCTTATTTCCTTGTTGTTTTTAGATGTTAATGATGATTAAACTTGGATATTTAGTTATATATATGGATTGATAATTTCTTTTTTTAGGAATTAAACTTGATTTGTTTATTGAACTTTACATTCTTGATTTAATGAATATGCTTGTGATATTTATTTTTTTATATTCAATTTAAATTAAGAGAATGGATTGGATTATCTGTGTTGTGTTGCACAGCAAGAGATGGTACCTCATTAGACCTATAAACCTTAAATTAATAGCCAATTGAATAGAAACCTTAATTGTTGATTAGTTATCCATATCATTGCTTCAAATCCAGATATATAGTTAGAAAGAGATTTGATAGATTAAGAGATCTGATAGATGCCTAATTGATCATAATTTTACCTCATATTTGATATGTTTTTGCTTGATATTTTATACTATTGTTGTATATTTAGTACTTAAATAGCTCCAAGTATGTTTATAGGTTATAATTTCCTTAATAGACTTAAAAGAGAAGAATTCAAACGAGATCACAGTAGAAATTGAAGAGTTGAAGGGTAGAAAGGATGCACAGTTGTGCACTTTAATAATTCTTCTAATTTTTGGTTATACACGTTCTGATGCACGATCGTGCATCAGACTGTGCATCTCCCAGAACACTAAGTTTCGTGACAAAAAGACATTTTTGGGATAGATTGAAGCAGAAGGCATCATTTTGAAGAGTGCAAAGGCAATTCTAGAGGCCATTTGGAGCTTACGGACTAGGACATGTAGAGTTTTTATCGACAGATGCTTAAGAACACAAGATTGGATGTCTACATCGCCAGAATACTCGATAGAAAACAACCAAGGAGATTTAGAATTATGATTCTATTATTTTCAATTAAGTTTTCTGTATATGTATATCTGATTTCGTGTTCGCTAATATGTGACCAATTTTTTTGTTAGCATTTAGGCTAGATGAACTTTATCTGGTATAGAAACACATGTTGATTATTTTGTTAATGCAATTGAGTTATTTGGTAATTATGATCCAATTATCTATTTTATTATTTTCTAGTAATCTGATTTATTAGACTTAAATTTGATTTTATACATAGAGATTGAGAAATCCTTGGTTTGAATAGATATACAATAATTGAAAAGAGTTGATTGCAATCCTAGAGATAGGATGACATAAATCTTCCAGATTAGGGTCAAAACTTAAGGGATTCACAATACAGTAACGCAATCCAATAAAATTTAACTTGAACAATTCGATTAGAAACCTTAGGATTAGTTGTTATTAGACTCAAGGCCACCTACTAGCATAACTTAGGAGTCTCCACGGTCCAATTAATCAACAACACAATTGCATGACAAAAGATTAATCGGTTAAGAGTTTAGGTGGATTCGAAGCCTAATTATTTGATATTGGTAATTAATTCAGTGATTCACCAATTCTATGCTTTAATCGGGTAGCTTATTTACTTTATTTGCATAGTTTTAGTTTCTTTAATTCAAAAACCATGATCAATTCTTAAGCTAGATAATAGAATAACGGTAACTACTAGTACGCACTGTCCTCGTGGAATCGACCTGTACTTATCGGTACTCGTTACAGCTATATCGTGCATTTACGATTTATTTCAAATTTGACTATCACGAAATAGGTCAATCAAGTTTTTGGCTCCACTGCCAGGGAAAATAAATTAATGGAAACCCTCACTGAAATGAAAACTGATCGTGTGTTTCATGAATGAAGGGATATTTCAAAAAGACCTCCGGAAGAAAAAGAAAGTATTATAGATCAACTAATGGAATGCCTTGCCGAGAGAGTAGCTAGTCAACGTGAATTCAATAAGAGACTTCATTTAGTTGCGTATGATGAGTATAATTTGAGCTTTCAACCATCTCAGAGTGAAGAAGAGACAACAATTGATTGCATGAATTAACATACATTTCAAGAAGGCAAGGACGTAACCACTACTCTTAAAGATATGATGATTGAGTCTATTTAAGAATCCAACCTGAGGCATCAAGAAACAAAGACTCATATACAAAATATGGTGAATCAAATCAATCAGCTAGAAAAGATATTATCCACTGAACAACTAGGGAGTTTGCCTAGTCCTAATGTAACAAATCCTAACAAATTTGTAATGGCAATCATCCCTTGTAGCGAATATGAGATCTCAGAAGAAGAAGAGGAAACAAGTATTGCAAATAAATTAATGGAGCTCCTCATTGACATGAAAGCTAAGTAACGCGAATTCGAGAGTGAAGAAAAGGCAAGGGTTGGCTTCATGAATGAAGCAACATTCCAGGAAGAACTTCCAAAAAAAGAAGAAGTCTCCATCCAAGAAGGAAAAGTAGAGGAATAACAGAAGATAATTGAAGAAGATGAGCTAGAAACCTTTATCCAAGAAGAAGAAGAAGAAGAAGAGTGGATAGAGGTGGTTAAGGAAGAACTAGTGGAGGAACCAAGTAAAGGAACTACTGATGAGGTGTTAGTAGTGACCTTAAATACAGAGGGATCTCACTTCCTTGAAGACAAGCTGTTCGAGCCAACCGATAATTCAGGGAGTTTCATTATCCCTCATTTTATTAATAGTTTGTCATTAAAAAGGGCATTATTGCTTGAAATTGGATTTATTAATTTGATAAATTATGTCCTTGTTATTATCTTGCAATAGGTGGCTTGTTCACAGGCTACGAAACCGCTTTATGGTGAAAAGGATGGAAGCAAGCAGCTAATTATTGATCCAAGATAACTTTAAACATACATGTTACGTCGAGCTATCGACGTTAAAGAAGCGTTGCATGGGAGGCAACTCATAAGTTAGTTTTAATTTTATTTCAATTTTGATGTTATCTTTTGTTTGCTTTCATCTTCATATAGGATTATATTTTATGTTATGTTATTTCTTTTGTTTCTTTTTATCCTTTTCTTTTATATTTTGCAAGGATGTTAGTTTCATATTAGATGGATCAAAATTAAAGAAGTCGTCATAGTCAGGAAAGTACTATTAAACCCTCTCACTTTTTTCATAAATACTTATATTGTATACATTAAGGACATTGTACAGTTTTAAGTGAGGGATAGGTTTAATGAACATGTAACTGATTTCTTTAAGCTTATTATAATCTTGATTATAAATTTTATTAACTGACATCTTGAATTAGTTGAATCTATCCATGAATACTATATGTCCTTGTTAAATATTGATTTAATTGTAAAAGGATGATGGATAGAATAAAATTAGTTTTCTAAGTCATATTTTTAGTAATAATTGAAATATTCAAGTTGAATGAAATTTGCATATTATTTACACACATATACACCCAATTTTTTAATGAGCTTTTGAGCCTAAGTACAAAATTTTCAAAATTTTTAAAGCTTTTTTTTATTCTTTCATATGTGTGATGTCATGTATAGTAGGATAATTTTAGAACTTGCTTTCATTATGCATATCGAGACCATATTTGTTAAATTAGAAGCATTGACATAATGAAGGCACTTAGATTTAACAACTTATTTTAACCTACTTCTTTGAAAATTATCATACTCGTAAATTTACCTTTAGGAATAACCAAGTTGAGCCTTAGCCTTTCTCATTGATTAAACCCAAAATTTAAACTTTTATCGTATTTTTCTTTGAAGACTTGTTTAATGTTTCGAATCTTGAGGGTTATTTTATTATTTACTTATTTGAGACTTGAAATTCTTGAAAGGTCTAATATTTTTTTAATTGTGGCAATGATTGAAATATTGTGAAAAAAAAGAAAAAAACATAAAAAGAAAAAAAAGGAAGAGAAAAAAAAAAAGAAAACGATTATGGTACCAATAGATTTGTGATGAAAGGACTTACGTGTTTTGTAAACAAGTCTTGTAATATCCCTTTGAGTAAATTTCCTTCACTTAAACTCTTCTTATTATCCCAATCATACTATACCTAAGCCGTTTATAACCAATAAAAAGACTTTTTAATTTTTGTTTCTAGTTTGTACATAAGTGGTGGAGACGTAATTTTACTACAAATATATGATAAGAGTTCTATTATGCATTAAATGAGAGTTTTGATGCTTTCACCGTAGGCACTTGAGTGCATTAAGTGAAATCTTTGTCAGGGTGTAAAGATATTTGCTTTTAATTTCAATGTAATTTTTTATGTGATTACTATTAATATATTTTAGGAAGTTAATTTTGGGATAACTTGATTCTAATTATATGTTAATTTGATTCAATAGGATATGATGATGTATATAGTATGAATGGGTAGGTTGAGATTGATGATGGATGGATGTTGTGAAATTTATAACTTTGATCATGATTTGCTTGAGGACAAGTAAAATCTCGATTCATTTTCTATCTATTTTAATTAGGATTACTTGATTAGATTGAGAGGGAGCATAATCATATGAAACTATAGGATATCTAAGATCAAATATGATTAATTCAGGAAGATAAAGTGAAAACGAATAAAGATAAAAATAATTTCCTTGTTTTCATCATTAAGCAACCAATCAGTTTTATTGTTTCTTAGATATTAATTCTATTTTAGTTTAATTATTAATTATTCATCTTATCATTTACCTTAAACAAAGTTTACAAGAATTATTGGGCAACTATTACAATCATCGTGGGACGATATCTTTTATACTATAAGATACGATATACATACTTGTAGCTAAGAAAGTTTTTGAATTAAAACTTCAATATATACTATAAGTGAAATTAGCATACTTATGTATACCTTAAAGTTAAAAAATATATAATTAAAAAATTATTCAAAGTTAATCATTGTTTACACTTGTACTTGACTATCATGGCATTCTTACCTATGATATTCTTTATTTCCAATAGGCAATATGGAAGATGTATACCTGAACCATTGTCCCCAAATAAGCTATCAAATCTCTTATGCATCCATTGTTGAATAAATTAATTCATTTAAATCTTTCTTGGTGGAGTGTATACTTCATTATCCAAGAGTTGACATCTAATTTAAAATAATACCAACATCCCGTACAACTTTTGCATAAGTTATGCTTTTACTAATACGTAACCTCCTTACCAACCACATACTGAACTACATATTCACAAAATTAATACGTACAATTGCCCTCATCCTATACTGGCTTTGTTAGCTCTCTTAAAATGAAAACATAGTTTGGATTCAAATACCTTAATAACAAACAATCATTATTGAATAAATTTTGTAAATCTCTAATTTAGGTTGACTTGTAATTATGATGTATACTTATGAATTTTATAGATGCAATTTGTTTCACAAATTATTATACAACAAGTGATAGTTTAAAAAAATGCACATCTCAAGTAAATTTCGAGGATAATATGACTACACATTTATTCCAGAAGCACATCAAACCAAAAATCAAAACAAATCCAATTATGACAAACTCTAACCGTAATAAACCCATATATGACAAAACTTGTAAAAAGTTAATCACGGCAAGGTCAAATAACAAACCATATAGTATTTGGTTATAAATAAAGGGCTTGTACTTTTTTTAATTCCTGTATTTCATAAACTGGACTTTCTAAAGCCCTCTTCATTTATTGACCTAATTTAGACAAAAAGGTAAGGGGTCATGAACCATAAATAAGCAAGCCAGTGCTATCTTTTACTAACTGAGTCAAAGAACTCGTTTTGTACTTAATACTTTTGTTCAAATTACTATATTAGTTCTAAGTCCCATGTCACAACTGTACCATGTTTGTAAGAATGGACTTTTCTGGGGTCAGGTGTGCTCTCTTCTTGTACCTGGGTGAAATAGAACATGTAAAATGTTCTTTTTCAGGTTTTGTAGAATGTGTATTTCGTTTTTCATGTAATCTAAATTTAAGACCCAGAAAAATAGAGAAAATTTGTCAAGTTAGGGAACGAAATGCAGTTTTTTTATTAAAAAAAATCACAATGTCAGAGTAGTAACTTCGAATTAAGATCATAACTCATCATGAAGGTCAAGCCTCAATTGTAAACACTTTCCATACAGAGGCCACAAAGCATAAGCTTATAGACTGGCCGATAACTTTTACAGCCCAAACTCTAGTATTCCACATCAAGTCCATCCCTAGTCACTTCCAAGATGGCCCAAAAGGCATTGCCTTTCATCATGATTGTAAAAAGCAATTGTTTTCTGGTTCTTCAATTCACTTCACCTCCCTCAGCATTACATCCATCTGACTTGTATCAAATCAAAAATAAATTAAAGACCTATATAAACTCTCTGAAAATACCCGAGTTGCAAAATCAAACAGTCAACACACAAACACAACCAATCATCGACAGACTCAAAACTCAAAAATGCGTAGACCTCATGGCACACCTACCCAAAAATCAGGTCTATGAAATTTCACTTCGGTAGCCAAGCCATAAGATAGTAAAATACGAGGTAAACTGTAGACAAATCAAACTCTTCATACGATACATATATACCGTGAGGGTAATCGTTGCGCCGATTGGCTTGCCAATTATAGCTTTGGTCTTCCTTTGGGCGTGCACTGGCTGCTTGCCCCGATTGTGGGCCTTTCTCATTTATTGTTAGCGGACCAAATGGGAGTTTCTCTCCCCCGTGTCACTCGTTTGTAGTGTTCTTTCATTAGGCTTCGGCCCGTTGGTCTACCAAAAAAAAAAAAAAAAAAAAAAAGAATCAAGCTGAGGAAGTTGGCTCCTCAGCTTTCTTCTCTACATCAGTCCTACTTTCATCCTCCTTGGCTGCAGCAGCCACCTCCACAACTTTTTCCTCTGATTTCTTATCTGCAACAGTCAACTTATCGAGGGCATTAGCAGCAGCAGTTGCATCTTTGTTTTCCTCTTTGCATTTTTGGGATTCAGTAACTTCTTGAAATGTTTCCATGAAGTTTTTGCAATCTGATCACAGCCGAACAACAGCAATCAACCTAAAGAGAAGACTAGGCTACAAACGAGGTACGCACAAAAGAGAACATTCATCATCCGTGTAATTTGACATACATGAAAACATATCCTTGTTGATGCCAAAATTTATCTCTTGAGCAATAGAATCTTGTATTTCAAATAACATTATTTATTTACGGTTTTCAGAAGAAACTGCTAAATACCTCCTCAGATATTTCAACATACAAGAAAAAGAATAAATCTTTTAGGGTATGTTTGGGAGTTTAGGATGGAATGGAATGGAATGGCAATTAATGGAACGGAATGGAATGGAGTGGAATG
>JAOSBL010000210.1:14820139-14836108 GCA_027568915.1 Erythroxylum roraimae
CCAAAATTACCCTTGTAATAAAATATGCATAGTTGCCATGAAACTATTTTAGTAACCCCAAAGCATTTCAAATTGTATGCTCGGAATATAATTTTGTCATTTTCCTATATAAGCAATCAACTTTCCTGAAGGAACGAAGACAGATGACCCTAGTAGCTGTGGAGGAAAACGTTCGTCAATAGAAGAAGCCAGTTGAAGGAGAAACACAATGGGCGTAGTAACATATAGCCACGTAGGTATTTGCTAAACTGGGGTTGTAATTTAATTAATTTTTTGAGGGTATTTTTGTCATTAAATTAGGATTTGAAAAGCAAGCCATGTCATTCCATCCCTGACCCCCTAATTTAGGAGGTCACAAAATATTGAATTTTGGATGGCAAAGGATGGCTTCCAAAGCCATTAATTGCCATTCCATCCTGTTTCAAAATAGACTCCTAAATAATGGCCTGAGTCATTTGGGTCATTCCATTCCATTCCCTTTCATCCTTTTACCCACATCCAAACATACCCTTAAGCTCATAACAAGAAGCATACCTACCAAGACTCAAACAAATGTCCAATAACAACAAGGGTTAAAGTAATGAATTGTCCATATCAACACGGTAAGGTAACTCTTAACATCACCACACTTCTTTTTTCTGAAAAGTAGGCTTTAGTTTCTCCTAGGTGTCAAAGGAGGATACTTTGACACCCTCTCCCAATAAGCCACAAGGCCATTGGAAACAATACCACGCATTTCTTGTGGACTACCACTATCTATAAGTACCTCTCAAAATGAGTCAACGAATCCAATGAGTTAAGTTTTAACCATTAAAATCAAAATCTTGAGAACTATCAATTCCTAACCATAAGGCAGAAAGCATCATATCTGGACCTCACTAAGGCTTAAGAAAACAAAAGGGCTGCAAACTTCATTGGCCAAACTTATTAACCCCCCTCAAAATATTAATCCCCCAGAGCCCCGATAAACCCACTATAAGAAAAAGGGCAGCAAGGTATATCCTAATTTGGATAACTTGCAATACGAAGCCAACAATATAAGTTCACCTCAAATGAATTTTTTTAAGCGGTAACCCAACAATGCAAATAAAAGTTGTACTCACTCTCAACAGTAGCGAAACGAATGCAGAAAAGCTCATCCTTCAATTCACCATCGGCAAAATCAGGAGCATGCCACACGCATGATTTATCATTCCCGACGTGCTCCTGAACTGACATAGTCGATAGCACTGCAACCAGAATCAGACCGCACCGCACATCGAACAACACAATCAAAACCTAGGTCAAGCAACAACCAAAACAGAATATAAATTTACAAAATGAAGACAAACCGAGATGATTGGCGCAGATCTTGAGAGTCTTAGATTGTCTCATAACAAGGCGAACCTTGCCGGATTGCTTGTGCTTCAACAACTTCACAGAACCTGCGCCTCTTTCCTTCCACTGATTCCCATCCTTGTCAAATCGATAGAGCTTCGCTTTTCTAGAACCAACCAAATCAGACCGTTTGAATTATTTATTTAGGGTTTATTTTCAAAGAAATCCAAAAAATAAGAAAAAAAGGAGAAACTCACAGATCGAGAATAGCATCTTCGTCCTCTTCACCGGTCGTAACGGCGACCTCTTCAAGTTTGACGATTGGAGCTACTTGAGCTCCGGTGTCCTCGTCCTCGGCGGCGGGGCCGTCGTCTTCTTCTTGGTGATCGTGGTCGGGCTCTGGGGTGGCCATTGTGCTGTTGATTTAGAGCTGATACAGACTACAGAGGGAGATATGGCGTTTGAAGTTGAACCGAGAGTAAGAAGCAGCTGTAGGAATGGTATACTATTGGTAAGGAAGTTTGAAAAATAAAATAGGGCTAGGGACTAGGGAGCGTGATGCGTGAGTGTCTACTGGAGATGGGGAATGGGAAACCAACGCCAAATACACCAGACCAAGTCCCTTTTCTCCAAAATAAAATAAAACAAAAATCCTTAAATAATATCTTTTATTATATATCGAAGTACACTTATTAAATTAAAATAATTAAATTACATTAATCATAATTTTTATTAATAATTAATATTTAATAACTATGACCAAAAAATGAAAATAGAAAACAAAACTCAGATTTGTACTCTTTTTTTCTTCTCTCTTTGGAATTTTAGTGAGGGAATAAAAAAAAAGGATGTTATTGTCCATTTATAATTATACCTGTAAAGGAGATCTAAAACTACTTAAAACTAGGAACGTGTGTTATTCTTTTAAAGATTGAGGCTTGAAAGCCTCGACCCATTGCTTGATAACATCAATTTATATGTATTTTTAGGAGCAGCGATGTAATGTAATCCCAAAATCCTCGTGCCGTTCAGGGTACTTGCGACACCAATTACTTGGGTTCGTTATTTTCGATTATGATTTTCCTGTTCAGCCTAAAGAACAAGCTTTGACATCCGATCACATCTCCACCAATAAACCTTACGAAATTGGACCTAAATAATGAACATGCACTGCTCATGCCTCGTAGAAAGAAAAACTTAGAAAAGGCAACTCCATCTCCAACCTCATAAACGTGAAATTATGTTCAAATACAAGCCAGTTCCGAGGTTCATCAAGGAGAAGAATCTTCAATTTCGAAAAGAGATGTCTATATACTTACTACATCAACCAAATACAAAATTTTAAAACACCGACGAGAAGCTCCTTTAAACAAAACTAGATTACATAAATCTCAAGTTACCCTATACATGCCACCCCCACCCACAACCCAACCCCCAAAAGCTTCAAAACCCAAATCTATATGATATAAGCAGCAGCACCCATTGCACTTTGTTAAGCTCCCAACCATCACCGGGGGGAAAAAAATTTTGCTCCTATTTTGACCAAACGAATCCTAAGAGAAACCACTACCACAACACTGATGTAAGATATGCACTTTTAGACGCAATCTCATAGAGATAAATGGTCATACTACCAGTTCAATTTCCTCCCAAAGCCACATAACAGCAACAGCATCAAAATAACTGAATACTCCATCAAGCATAAACAGGAATTGCAGAAAAGCTCAACTTCACCAACGTCAGATCAAATGACCTGTAATAAACCTGAGATCAGTAGGAACCCATTGGTGGCATGCCATAAGCTGGCATTGGAGGCATCCCCCCAAGACCACCCATTGGCTGTGGTTGCGGCATAAAACCAGCACTCACTCCTGGACCACCCATTCCTGGCATCGGCGGTGCAGGCAATGCAAGAGGCAATAGTTGTGCATACATATTCTGCAATTTCAATTGAAGATTCCAGAAATGAGTGTACAAATTAACATTTTATTTCAAGCTAATACGGGCCCGCAACAGCAAATTGTAGCAGTGGCAAGTGGTGAATGAGGGATTTTTACCTAACAATTTATATTTGTAAATGCCAAGAATATATCACTGCCATAATGGTGTAATCTATACAATTTACAGATTGCCATTTACTGAAAACATTCCAGTATTTTTCCAAACCCACAATAAAAGGAAATGCCTTTCACCAAGAGAAGTGGATTTTTCAAAAAGTTTCCAAGAATGCAGATTAACAATGCAAAACCCATCGGGTGCTAAGAACCTTCACTTATAGGGAGAAAGGGCATAATCAGAAGTGAGGACATCTTAAAAGCTGAACTAACTATATACCAAGTCCCAAGCCATGACCTCTACGCAAACACATCAACAGAAAGAATGTCAAAAGATTCACTAATGGTCTAGTGGAGCACAAAGAAATTTCCTCACAAAGGAAGACATTTATACTCTTGAATTTAACTGTATAAAACATTAGAAGCTTTCCGGAAATGCATAGAGTGCCTATTTTGTGATGTTAAACATTATAGTAATAAAAACCCAGTACACACCACAAAGTCAAGAAAAATCAACCAATAAAGCATACCTGCTGAGCAACCATATCCTTCTCCTCCTTTTCTTTAGCCTTCACCTCATTTTGAGCTTCAATTTTTTCCTTGACGAGCTCATCCACTTTGCAAGTGTACTCTCTAATAAACTACAAAAGCATAAAAGTAATCATGACTAAGAGTTCATCAAGCATGATTAAGAATTCACCAAGCATTAATGACAATGGAAAGATAATGAAGAATAAATAATGCAAAATGAGAAGATTACCTGTAAGAGATATGGGAATGCAAAATCTATCATATTGTTTATCCATGCAAGCTCAAGAACAACATCTGGCCGGATCAGATCATAACAAACAAACAGGCATGCAGCAAAGCACTCTTTCTTTCCCTGCATATACGAAAAGAGCACAAAAGTATTAATACACCTGATAAGTAATTTTACCAAATAAAATGAATGGATATATTTGTTCAACCAAAAAAAAAACCCAGTAAAGAATGCAAGATGCGAAAAATCTGAAAGTCCTAATGTTATAACCACCATGCGATTCGGAAACTGACGAAAGAAAGATCTAACAGGGCTCGGAATAATTGAGAATAAGAAACTCTTGAGCATTTCGACATAGGAAACTTCTCAAATATTTCAACATAAGAAACTTATGTTAGAAAAGAAATCTGTATCTTTCTCCATGTATAAGAACACATCTATTTATTTGTAGCCAAAAGAAGTTTCATAGGGAATAAAGGATGTATGGCAGATAGCTAAACAAACCAAACCTGCTCAATGAAATAGACAAGTAATTCCTCTGAAAGTTCACGATCACCAGACTGTGAGCAAGTCTCCATGCAATCCTTGTAAAGATTGTCCTTCTTTGATAATGCAATGGACTGCTTCCATCTTCCAGCTTTCTTGTATATGTATGCAGCAACACGCCTCATCTCCAGAAGTTCATGTTTCTCAATCTTCACAGGCACATAATAGCTCTTATAAGTATATCACATTTTGGGTTTCTGAAAACATATTAAGATCACACAACTTACTTTCTGTGCAAGGCCTATTTGATCAAAGTTATCATGCAATTCGATAGATTCACGAAGTCTCTCATAATCCTCTTCCTCTATGTAAATTTCATTCAGAGCTTCATTTACAGCAGAGACATTGTTGCTTTGAACTGCAATCATATACGGCTTGACAAGGCGGATGTGACCAGCCTGAAACTCGAAATCATGTAAAAATTCAATGAAATTGCAGATAAGATGCATTGTAAAAGAACAAGATATTGAGCAAACCACTGAAGGAAAATGGTTTCATCATTGCCACCCTTAAAGAAAAGTTCCTACAAGTTTGTGGCTCAAAATACCAGTTCTTGCAAAAAACCACCACGGTAAGAAAAGCTAGTATTCCTGATTGTCTCCAACCACAAATCAAAGCAGAAGCAAGTGTAATATAAAACTGCAGCTATAGCAAAGTAAACCTTTCGCATTATGTCCACCACACGAGTATGGTCAACACGGAGAGCAAGCACGTTAAGAAGATCATTGATCAGGTCTGGATGCTCTTGCAAGTAAAAGTGTACAGCCTTGTAGTAAAGTTCAACATTGGCAACCTTCACAATTATATCTTTGAATTGCATGTGGTCCCATGCTTCAGGGGAATGGTTCATTACAGTGGTTGCAGCATTATCAAACTCGTCATACTGGATGTACAAATAAGTTAGCTCCTTCCAATGTTGCTGCTCATCACAAGCTCGTATAAGTTTGGGGATATTGAGACGCGTTGAGAAAAGTTTTATATGCTCCATAAGTTTTTCGGGTCGATATCTAGCATATAAAACTCCCAGCTCAGTGAAGATGCCCATATGAGCTCGTTCTAATCCAAGTCCACTCTCCATTAGAGATATGATCTCATTGAAGTATCCCCTATTCTGGTAATACTCACTGACCTCTTCCATGTCATCAACCTATAGTAATGAAAAAAAATTGCAAGTTCAGAAGTAGGACAAAAAACTTTAGTAAAAAAAATTAGTAATACGCTAATAGCATAACAGTTCTAGGATTTTATAAGCTACTGGTATTTAAATGCAAATGAATTACTTTCAAAAGGTCCTGCAAAATGTACATAAAGTATCAACACTTTTCAAAGGCAATTCAAATGCATTTTAAACAAGTGTTCACCTGGACAATAATGTTGAGACCACATATCTGGGCCAATCGAAACTCCTCAGCATCAACACAAGCAAAGCAGACTTCCTTCCAGGTTTTTGCACTGTTTGCTTTCCTAGCTGCATCAACAGCACCTTGGAACTGCTTAAGTTTAACAAGAGTAACAGCCAGCTTAGCCCAATTAGAAATAAAAGCAAATATGATTTTCGCTGCTTCATAAAGGGCTTCCTCATATAAGCGATCCCCCACATTTTGCAGATTAGCAACATTAGGCAGGAGAATAAATTCTTCAATATCACCCAGGCGATCAATTTTGGCATAGGCATAGATGAGTTCACCATCAACTTTGGGCTCCTTGGTCTTCTGCCTCACCATTAGGAGATACCTCACAAGGTCATGGTATACATCTGCATCCTCAGCTGCCTTTATGACTTCCAAAAATTGAGTTGCATCATCTGCACGGATAAATGATTCAATTGCATCACTCACTAGACCCTCTCGTAGTTGGGCCTTGGCCACTTGACTCCAGACAGCTTCTTCTTCGACACGGAAAGCAAACTCCACTGCTCGCTCAATGCTACGGATGTTATCCAGCAAGACATTGACAGCTTGAACATTCAAATTAAACTTCTTGAAAATTGCAAAAGCTTCTTCGTATAACGAGGCTTCCACCGCCACCTCCCCAATAGCAGGTCCATCAAAATTGTCGAGCCTATTAATGTAATCCATAACTCTTGATGGATCAGCCTTAATGGCTGTCAAGATCAATAAGTTTTGCAAGTTGAAATTTCCGCTAAAAGCAGAATTTTGAAGGACTATCTTTTCAAGAAGTTCAATCAACTCGTGTGGCAGATCAGCAGTCATGAAAGCTTTAACTGCAGCTGAAACTTGTTCAGGACTCTTGCTTTCAGGCAAAGCAGTAGACACAACTTGATCAATGAGCTGCCTTCTGTACTCATTATCTGGACTAAGAACCTTTTCCCAAAGGTCAGAGTCCATCCTTTCCACCACATACCTGATTTTACAATAATGAGCAATCAGTTGAAAAAACAATGTGTGAATAATGTAATACAAAACCTTATACAACAATGACGCACAAACCTGGCCTGTAGTTTGAAAAGGGAGTTCTTATTTGTAACATTTATAAGTTCATCATCGCACTGCCCTCTGCGATATGCAACAACCGCAAGTGTGGGATCCCGCTTCTCACAATACTTGCCAACAACACGTGAGTCATAATATGGGTTTGTGGTAAGGAAATGCTCCGGATTGTTGCCACTATCTATGATAATTTTACCCAGAGCATTGTGAACATGCACATCTTGGCTTCCCTCGCTCACCAGATGCTCCAAGAATTGGGTAAGCAGACGAAGACGATTTCTGCATATAGGAAACAGAAGTAAGACGCCAAAATATATGAGATACTTGGAGAATTGAACATTATAAAAATGGCAGACCTTTTCTCACACTCCTCTACTAAAGGCTCAACTGGCAGAAGAGAACGGACTGAAAGAATTAGTCCCTTGATGAAATCTTCAGGGCATTCATCATCAAGCAGCTGTCCTACAACTAAAGGAGCATTTCCTGGATTGACCTATCAAACAGAAAAAAGTTAAGTTATAGTTGATGTTCACTGGAAGATCTTAGGTTTTATAACAGAAGATCAAAATCATCTATGTATTGGAAAATTATACAACAAAGAACTAAACCTAACAACTTCTCATATTCTTACCTTTTGCACATAACCCTCAATGTAGCGAAGCATATTGTTTCGGTACAGATAATGAGTCAGATCGGGAACAAAACCAAAGCGATCACAGACATTGATCAATGGACGAGCATCTGGGAGCTTGGCTTCCATTAAGAAGTTCTTTGTTTTCTCAGCATCATAAAAATTTGATTCACGTGTCACACGTTCTACCTCCTTAATCTGTCCAGTTTTTGCAGCTGCTTCAATATATTTGAAGTGGATCTCAGGATCCTCACTGTCCCAAAAGCACAAAGAAAAGAGTAAGAAACAAAATGATGCAGCATATCTGAAAGAAACCGAGGTGGTTGTTCTTTTATAACAGAATGTTGGAAAACCAAACAGACTGAAGAATGTTTTGTTGCCTGTGGGACTTAAAGTGGGTGACATTCTGGTTATTAACAATACAACAGAATTATGTATATAGGACGATACACGGATGCTTTTATGCAAGAGAGAGGAGAGAGAGAGAGAAAGCCAACTCATTACGGGCCAGATACATAGTTGCTATGGGTGTTCTATAAATATTATTTCTCCTCCTGACTTAAAGAAAAAAGAATAACAGTACAGAAAAGTAAAAACGAGGGTACCTGGAGCTCAAATACGAACCCAAAAAGAAATACAATCCTTCATAGGACTTAAACTGCTCAAAGAGTTTAATGCATGAATCCACACCCAATTGTTCAGAGTACTCTTTGCAAGCCTGCACAATAGTAGGGTTATTAGCATTCTGAAGGACCATTCTGGAATTCATGACTAATACTACCAGTAGTTCATTACCTGCACAATAATCTGAAGATTGCCCCTCAGATTAACAAGTAGAAGATCCTTCATACATTCTAGAGCCCACTCACGGGAAAGGGTGCCAAAGAACTCAACAAGTGCCTAAAAACCAACAGGTCAAGTCAAAAAAATGAATAGAATCACAAGATACATATTTAAGCATTTAAATAGCAAACCTGAGGCTCAATAGCATGTGTATTCACAATAACACGTTTAATATCAGGCAACTCAGAATAGTGCTACAAAAGAAAAAGAAAAAAGAACGATATTAGTCCATGAAGTAAGAAAAGCACGTGAAAAAATTACAATGAGAACATGAATGCTCTTTACCTGAAGGGCTCGTATATACAGACCAGCTTTTTCACACAGTTGGGCAATACGTGGGCGATCATAGTGACTAAACATACCATTAGCTAAAATTGCATCAGCCACATTGGGAAAGGTCACAAGATTGATCTCCAAAACCTGAACATAAGTGAACGTCAAGACTATAATGTCACCAGACAACTATAATCAATTAATCATCACAAAGAAATTGACAAAAAGATATTCACCTTTGTCTGAAGAAATCCATGCTCTGGCAGATTTGGTTTCAGAACATCCAAAAGAAAGGCTGTTGCTTCCCGAATCAAGTTCCTCTGAGGGGACAACATACAATATTAATTAGCCAAAAATGTAGGCATTTTATTGTTCTTCCACTTGTTCCTCTTATTATTATTTCTACAATCACTATTGTTAGAAAACATATAACAATCACTATAATAATTACTAAAATGTAAGCATTTTATTGTTATTCCCAGCAAATACAGAGTTCTTCAAACATTCACCTCCCACTCAGAAAACAGGTAACAAAAAGGTGTAGGCAAACCTCCCATCGGTATTTTTTTTTGGGTGTTAATATTCTCTAGAACACATGTTCAGCTAGGCAAAAAAAAAAAAAGATACCATAATAATGTCAGAAATGGAAGCCCAGTTCACCGAACCTGAAGAAATAGATCAGTTATTGTGTTGTAGTCAACAGGGCAGCCTCCCTCCATTTGTGACATCATTAAAGCAAAATTAACAGCACCCTACCATGCAGAAAGCAGAAGTATCACATATCAGAATGTGAACTTTTATTAGAACAAGAAATGAAAGGAAAGGCCATTAATCTATAATGAAAAATAACATAAGACTTGGTTGATGCAGAGGTAAGAACTGTTGACTAATAATGCCAAAACTTAAAGACTCGGTCTTCAAACCTGGGGGTCCGTCCGCAATATCGTTTGCAGAAGAAACAAATAGTCAGGTGTATATCCAACCTGACATTACACAGAAAATGTTTCACAAGTATCAACAGATGTTAGTTTTTATAAACAAATTATTTAATCAACAAATCATATCTGATTTCAACAAAACAGAATACCATCTAAATTTAATATAAGACATGTTTTGCAGCAAACAACTCACGAATTTAATCATGTACGAAAGTTTACATTTACTGTAAGATAAGAGTTTTACCTGCTTCGAGTATATAAGAATCTTGTCAAATTCCCTCCTTTCAGCAAATGCAGCCACAACTTTTGGAGTTGCCCTTGCTTTAATATATATTTTGAGTGCGAGGTCATTATCTACAGTCTGCATATATAATTCCAACATCAGAAAGAATTAAAAGAACAAGAAAAGGTGTAACAAATTTATGGACATTAAACATTAAGCAAACGTAAACACATAAACCAGGCTACAAGATGGAATACATAAACCAGTGCAATACGCAAGCCAAAAATGGAAAAAGTAAAGTAAATAATCCTAAGAGCTATCTCAATCAAAGTGCTCAAATGCAACCATCAGCATTATTCATGAATTGAATGGTTGATTTAAAAAGCACTGGAAGTTCTAAAAATAACTAAAATATAAAACAAGTACATCAAGAATAAGCACCAATGACCTCAAAAGTCCTCTACAAACTGACCTTCACAATATCTCCAAGCTCCTCACTACATTCAAGCTTGTCCTCGGCCAACCAATTCTCCAAAAGATTTTTCTTATTCTGATTTACAACAAGGCGTGACAATTCCAAGGACTCAAAAGCGTTAAGTTTTCCCCTAGTCAACAGAGTTCCAAAGTACTGCAACAATGGTGGTGTTTGCCCAGCTTGCACTGGAACACTCTGTGCCACATGAATAATTAGAATAGCTCAGAAATTTGTATTATCCCATTCTTACAAATCACCATGACAGGGAGAGGGAAATCATAAGGTCCTTGTTTCAAAAATAGACCTGGAATTTAGCAACTGTATCAGGAGTTCGAAGTAGTCCTTGGGGAGATTCTGCAGCAAGTTCTGCTGCCTCTTTATACTTCGCCTGAGAAAATAATTCCTGAAAACGCTGGACAACCTAGCAAAGAAGAAGAACATTACAAAGTCAACCAGGAGAGGGCAGTTCTTGTAGCATCACAAACCAATTTAAAAGTTTACTCAAGGGTGACCATACAACTAAACATAATCCTCAAACTTCACAGAAAACCAAGAAAAGAATTTCAAGCAACTCAAAGACGGGAAAAGATTCTTTTCCTCTTCACTAAAGTACACTTGATCTGTGAAAGCTAAATTTACCAGATTTTCAGCACCAGGAAGGTTTCCTCGTTTGGCCAGATTAACAGCAAGTTCCAGATTGTTTAACTGAAATATAACCAAATTGATTAGTTCTAGAATACATTTCCTCACACACAAACACACACATAGAGAGAGAGAGAGAACAAGCCAAAAACTCTTTAAGTAGTGTACCTGGCTACTAACAAAAGGTACAATTGTTGCTTCATTTACTGTTGCAAGCAAAACTTGGCCCCGTCTATTGACTGCATAGAATCCACCTACTGATGACGCATCAGTTGTCAAAAATATAGGATCTGGACTAATACGATTTCTGTAAACAGCACTAGCAGTCTCCAAATCATATACAAATAGTAGTCCTTGCTTTGTGATAACATATATTAAGCCATACTTTTGAGATATCTGCCGAATAAAAACATGAGGTTTTAGACTCTATTAAACAAATCAGGTGGAACAATTAATCAACAAAATGCAAACTCTACCTGCATTGATACAGGAAAATCATCAGCAAAGTCAGGTGGAAAGAATAAGTCTGCTTGTTTCTTTGTAAATGATGGTTTGCCTAACAGATGCACGGAATCATTATTAGAATAACTGTATGTAACGGATGAAAGTACAGCTACAAACCACAGATTTTGCTTCTGACCAAATGAAAATTTTCAAATGAATGCAAAGTACAATTCCTCTTCTTGAAATAGAACAATCCGTGGAAAAGGAAATATCATATAAAGGTTAAAGGACCTGGCTGGGCACCAAGTTCTATAACATGTAACTTTGATGTTATCTGTCCAGCATTGAACGACTTTGTGGCAAAAGATATAAGAAGTGAAGGATTCTCATTCCCAGGCACCTGAATGAACCATGAAATATAGTAATATTTCAGAAAACACAAACAAAAAATACAAATTATAAGCCAAAATAGTGACATCAATAAATGGCAGCTCATACTTTGAATGAAGCAAATGCAGCAGCATGTGCCTCAAGTGCCTGACTACGCTGCTGATCAACAGAGAAAAGTTGCATGTTCCCCTTGACCAATTGAGGCCTCTGTCCCAAGAGAAAGAAATGTGTTATGAAAAATATAATATGATTTGGTGAAATAATTAACTAATTCCCATCTTTTACCAATAGTAAATAGATAATTTTTCAGCAGCTAAGGAACCTTTGCATAAGCTTCAAATTGAGACAGAGACAAGGAAGATCAGTGTTCTGTGACACTATGAAGATATACATGCTAACAGAAACTTTTGAATATAATGTCCTATCCAACAATCTGTCATAAATAGGAACCATGCTTTCTCAACAAAGTTGCAAATATGGATGGAATTAATACAGCAGCAATCATGATTTTTAATATTAACAAAAAGCATTCTGCCTCAGATTAGCTTATACGAAATCCAAACATTATACAGCTTATACCTTAACTGCCAAATTCAACTTATATCACTCTTCCATATATAAATGTTGAAGCAACTAAAACCTTTTGCAATATTAGAACCAACCGAAAACTATCTGTTGACCAATAATAGGATTGATGTAACACAGAACAGATACACAGAGGCACATACCTCTGGAGGACCTTGGGCAATTCCAATCAGAACCAACCACTTTTCAGATGGGTCGCATCTATAATTGATAATTTGATTATTCACCAGATTAGCAGTTCTTTCAAACACTTTAACAGGCTCGGAGTCACCTGCATAGAAGAAGGGGTAAAAGACCAATAAAAGGAAGACTTGAGAAGGGTAACATTTATAAGTAACAAATGAAGGGGGTGCATTCAGCACTATTAAAGCAAAGCCAAAGAATTAATGAATATGGCACATATAGTGATATAGAGATGTATTTTCCATCAAGGGAAAAGTAAAAGATACTTGCCTTCTATCGACCAATGATAAACTGAAGTTTGTGTGACCAGCGCAAGCATCTTGGGAGAAATCCATTTCCAAAACACAACCTAATGCGTGGAAAAAGCAATAATGCCTAGCATGGTGAGATGTTACAGAGAACTATAAAAGTCAAACAAATGCACTATCATATCTCATAAATTAAAAGAGAAGCATAAGGTGTAACCTGCTCTGGCATCTGGTGAGACTTCATTTTGGCTTTCATTTCGATGTTAAATATTTGTAAGTGATCCTGAGTAGTTCCTGGAAGTTGAGCTTCAAACCCAAAAGACACAGATCATTAGGTGGTTAATGGGTCACCAAAATAAAGTCACACCTCAAATTGCAATCCACAGCTACGCTATGACAACAACAACAACAATAACAATAGCTGCACACAAACAAAGTAGTCAAACTAAAAGTAGATATCAAAGCAAGAATTTAATGAAAATGAAAGAATATAAACATTTATAGCACCTTGTAATATATGTCCGCTATTCCCACTCCCAACCGAGTCGAATTGAATCAAACCTAAAACTGTACTCATTGCAACCAGAACGCTACTAGAGGCAAACAATCTTGATATCTACGACAGCCTAATAAGATTCCTAAAAGCGAACGAGAGGGCCAAAGTAAAACCAACCATTTCCTACACTTATCGATCCAAAATAATCGGAAAGATTAAAGACAAATTATAAGAGAAGGGTACCTTTAAGAGCGAGAATTCTGGAATTGGGATTCATCAAAGCAGAATCAGCAGTGATAGGGCGTCGGAGAGGCTGCATAGGCATGTTCATGTCGATAATCACCACGCTATTCTGCGGCGCCGTTTCTCTGACGCATATGTATTTATCGGATTCCATAGTAACATGGGTGAAATTAATGAACTGCGGATTGATCCCGAGGGCCGGCAACTGCAGAAGAAGAAAAGGAAATGGTTGGAAACACAGTGAAAGGAATTAGATCTGAAGATTGGAAAAAATGGAAGAAGATGGAAGTAGAGAGTAGAGAAAGGGAGAATTGATACCGTTAAAGACTCTTTCATGAGGATAGGGGCATTGGCGGCCGCCATGGTGGCCTAGATCGGGATTGGGATTGGGATAGAGAGATCAGAGGAACGTTTAGATGCAGATCGAAAGAGAACTGCGGGGTCTTAGGCTCTCACTCTCACTTTACCCAATTTTGATTTTGAATCCACAAAATTTACCCAATTTGATGATTGAGAGGATTAGTTTTGGTCCGGGGCGTCCAGTGGGCCTGCCATGTATCCTTACTCTAAAGCCCGTGGGTCTGATAATTACGGACATAGGATTAGGGTGTGCTTGGTTAAGGAGTGTGAGAATAAATCAATAGGAATGAAATGAATGGTAATGGTTGGTTAGTTATTATGATTGATTAAATAGTTTTTTCATACCCAAGTTTTAGTTAATGGTCCATACCCTCCATGTATGGGAGGAATGGGATTGATTCCTTCCAACACTAATTTTTTAATTTTTAAGTAAATATTTTTAATTAAAGATAATTAAAATGTTATTAATTAAAATATATTTAATTAAAATACAAAATATAATTAATTAATAAATTTAATTAATTAAGATAAAAGCTAATTAATTAATTAATTAAAATAATTACAAAATATAATTAATCAATATAAAATCTAATTAATTAATTAAAATATAATTAATTAATTAAAGTATAATTAAAATCTAATTAGTTAATTAAAATATAATTAATTACATGATTAATTAAAATCTAACTAAAATACAATTAATTAATTAAAATGAAATTAAAATCTAATTAATTAATTAAAATTAATTAATTAGTTAATTACAATAAATTAAATTAATTAAGATATTATAATTAATTAAGGTATTATAATTAATTATTTTTTAATTAATTACAATAAATTAAATTAATTAACATAAAATCTAATTAATTAATTAATTAAAATAATTAATCAACATAAAATTTAATTAATTAATTCAAATAATTGATTAATTAAAGTCTAATTAGTTAATAAAAATATAATCAATTACATGATCAATTAAAATCTAATTAATTAAAATATAATTAACAAAAATTAATTAATTAAAATGTTAATTAAAATATAATTAAGATGTAATTAATTAAAATACAATTAATTAATTAAAATATTTTTCATTAATTACTTAAAATATAACATCATTTGTATTATCAGATGAATGTAAATTATATTAAACTATGTCACTTGGTTTTCCTGAAACAATGAAATGGTGAATATTATGGTTGTGTCGATAAATTACACAATATTTTAGACTATTAATCTATATTTTGAGGATATTATGTAACTAATGATATGTTAATGCAAGAAAATACTAGAGTATTTTTTTTCTTCAAGAGCTATTGAAAAGGAAAAATCGCAATATACTTGATTTTAAATATTTTGTCATTATAATTAGGATGCATAAATTAAAAATAATTATTTAAAATATATTTAAAATTTGCTATAAAACAAAATTTTAACAAATTTTTATTTCTTAACATTTTTAACAAATCAACTACCATCAATGGTAATGGTAATCATTCCTTCGTCTTAACCAACCATTATAATTATAATGATTATATCCATCCTAATTCCTCACTATATTCATTTCTATTTCTATTCCCATTACCCTCTATGAACCAAGTGCCCCATTCGTTTTGGTCCAGGGCATCTAGCTGGCCGCCATCTAGCCTCACCTTAACACACTGTTTGGTTACCGTCCTCGGACGTGAGGATGGATGACGAGGACATAAAAGTTCTATCCTTCGGGGTGTTTGCTTACCGTCCTCACCAATTTTTGTTCCGTCCTTAGAGGACGAGGACAGAAATTTTTGTCCTTCTCAAAACTGAGGTACAGAAATTCTTGTCCGTAGGACAAGAAAAGGAAATGACCAACATACCCTCTCATATTCACA
>JAOSBL010000210.1:14887830-14897885 GCA_027568915.1 Erythroxylum roraimae
CACCCGTATCCTTGGGTACATGCCGAGATGACCTACAGGCATCCCGGCACGTATTTCGAGGGTAAGGGGGCGTTACATATAAGAATGAACTAGAAATATAGATGATCTTTATCATATCTCATATAAGCAAGAAAAGTCATGTAATCATTTTTCTTCTTATGACAACTATTATCATACTATAACAAATGCCTTTAATTGATGTCTATGTTTATGCTTTTAGTAAGCTAAATTAAGTGGAACAATTCTAATAAGGTACTATACCTTTCCGCTATACTCTATGCCACCTTTTGCATCTTACTATTATGGTATTGATATACATCTTACATGTTATCATCAAAGTCTATGAGACATTATTCAATTCAAAATTTCAATACATTTTATAGTTTATATGATTTTAACATATCTTTAAAACTTTGTCACTAAAGCCCAAATAGGGATTATAGCAAAATTGCATATTGGGTATACAATTTTTTGTCTAACTTTGAGAACTCTTTTCAAACATATCCTATATTCAAGAAATTTGGTTCGTTAACTTAGTTAAACAAGGTAAATTCCACTTAGAACAAAATATAAATATAAAAAAGCAAGTAATTAATAATATGTCATGACTACCAAATGAGATTAGGACTTTAATCATTAATTTGGTTACTCCCACTATTTTATTCGAAATAATAGCCTAAATTTTATTTAAAAATATTATTTTAATCTTTCTAGTGAGCTAAGATCTCATTCAAATATAGTTGATCTTGAGTTTACTAAGCAAACCAACTAAACTTAAATAATGTAGATAATAACTTTATATATCACATCTAATGTGACTCCTAGATCTGGTAGGTGACAATTCTTGTCAAAACATATCTTATAAGATCAAAACATATAGAATTTAGAAATTCGTCGTCAAGTGTTACATAATAAGCGACGATTTTACATGATTATTGCCAATAATATAAATTTTTTTAAATTTTATAGTTTTGGTACTTTTTGTAATAAAATATTTTTATAAAATTGTAAATAATTTATACATAATAAATAGAATTTTGTGAGACCACATAAAATTTTCATATCTTATATATTAAAGTTCATAATGGAAAATAAATAAGTGTAACATGCGTAAATTTTGTGTTGTTTTGATTTATAAATTTTTTAAATGACTTTATTTTTATACTTATAATCATTGTGAATAATATTAAATTTGATTTTTAAGAATATCATTGTAAATTGTTAGTCATATATTTGGCTACTAATTTACGAAATCGTCACCAATACCATATTTTTTTATAGATTTTAAATTTTGCTAAATTTTTTTAATATATCATGAACATAATTACTATAAAAATTATATATAATAAGTACAGTTTTGTGAGACCATATTAAATTATGAACTCATATATATTTAAAAAATTAATAAAAATATAAATGAAGTTTTTGTTTACTAAATTTATTTTTACACTTATACAATCATTGTATTATTGTTAATAAATATTACTAATTAAGGATAGTAGTTAAATTATTTTGATCTTATAAACATTAAAATTTTAGGTATGATTATCTTTTTACGTCCAAAATTTTTTACTTTTCTAAATTTAAATGACCTATTATGTATTTTTCAACAATATGTTTTAAACTTTGAAAATTTTAGATATGATTATATATTTAGATGGTCTATTCTATTTTCATAAATTTTTTTATATGAATGGAGGTGTAGTACTATGCGGGGCCACCTTTGGGCAAGGGTTGCCCCTCATAAACGGTAAAATTGACCCCATTTTTACCCTCATAAAAAAATAAGCTATAGTAGAATAAGGCTCACTCTTGACCTCATCAAGAACAACAAAAAACTTATATTTTTCTTCTTTTTATTCTTCATGAGAGTCAAAAATAAGTAAAATAGAGGTCTTTTTTCATTTTACCCGGGGCCTATAAAATGCTAGGAACGACCTTGGTACTATGTACAATAGTACGAGTTTATACAAATTTATAGAGTTTGAATACATTAGCTATTTAAACAAATTTATAAATAAGGCAAATAAAAAATATGAAAAATATATAAATGTCAATTAAAATTAACCTTAGGGTTATTAAGTACACTTAGCAAAAATTATCTTTTAAACATTGCTAATTTTAAGAATACTACATACAAAAATTCATCAAAATTTTCCTAAGAAATTATCATCTAATATAAATTATTTAATATTAACTTTTGGCGACAATTTCACATTTCGTCACCAAAAGCACAACATTTTGCGACAATTTAGTTATTTCGACACCAAAAGTTTAACATTTTGCGACGATTAATAATTTTGACATGAAAGGCTAGCCATCTGATGACGAAATTACTAAATCGTCACAAAAGTAGCTCATTTTGCGACGATTCTTATAAATCGTCTAAAAGAAATCTCATTTAGCGATGATTTTAGAAAATATCGCATACTGTCAGACTTATTGTGACGAATTGTTAAAAGGTGACTTTGGCGACGATTTGTAATTCGGCTTCAATGAAAATGTACACGAAAGTCCCATCTGTTGTAGTGAGGAAAGTGCATGAGACCAAGACTTAACTCCAGGGAATGAGGAAGGGAGTTGCTGGTTTAAGGAGAAGTGGTAAAATGTACCTTTCTCTCTTGAGGAAGGAACCCGAAAGGAAAACAATGAGAAAAGGGAGAAAATGGGAAGGAGAAAAAATTAAAAGAGGCGATAACATCAAAACTGAAGAAAGTTTCCCAGGTTAAACTGTGGGAATGAAAACAAAGAAAACAAAGGATAATGAAAATTGCAGGTCAAGTTTTAATCTCCCACACGCCTGGAGACTCTAAATCTGCTCTACCGCTTTATTAATTTTATATTTCAGTACATGACCAAGTACAACATATAACTGCCTGCAATTCTGAGTAACACATCAAAAATTCCCGACTGCTGGGCGAGTGAATAACCGCAGTCAATCATTATAGGGAATTGGCAATCCCCATCTGATGGATCTTTGTCTGTAAGCATAGCCAGTCCAGAGAAATCACAGTTCCAATACTTCTGGCTATTAACCTGATAATACATGTTAAATGCATATGAAGCATTCCCTTCTACACTTAAGTGATTACAAGATGACCCATAACCCAAGGCAGTACAGTCTGACAGACTACAAGCATAGTCAATATTATTTGGCAAATCTTCGAAGTTTTCTGCTTCTGGGTCGACAACACACCACCTTTTGAGCATGTACTTCACCCCTTCTACTGGAACTAGACCCTTATCTTCTTGCAAGCCTGACAAATCCAATTCATATTTTGGCTTTCCATCAAACTCAAATATGCCCCAGTGCCTCTCAAAGTTCCCTGGAGCAATGCTTTTGGCATTCTCATCAATCAGGCTAAACAGGTAAACATCAATATCACCTTTTCTTACTGGTGTTCCTTTTCCACTTAGAACATGTCTTAGTAATCCCTGGTTGAATCTCTTTGCATTGACAATATTGGCATTTTTATCACCATCAGTTGGCCATCCAACTTCTCCAACTATAATATGCATATCTGGGTACGCAGCCTTGTGCAAAGACCATATGAGGGTGTCAAGATTTGCATCGAACACATTGGTATAAACTAGATTACCATCTCTGATAGGATTATTTGATCCATCAAAGAATGCAAAGTCCATGGGGAAGTAATCATTGCCATACAGACTCAAGAATGGATATATGTTCACAGTGAAAGGCGCATCATTGGAATAGAGAAACTGGACTATTTTGATTGTGAGGTCTCGAATGTCCGGTCGAAATTCACCAGCAGAAGGAACTGGATTTGTATCTGGGGAGTCATAGATATCAGCATTAAATGGGACAGTGGCTTTGACCTTGAAACCAAGCCCAGCATTGTTGAGGGCATTCTGGATATTCCTCAAAGCTGGCAGAGTGCTTTGTAGGTAAGTTCCATTGTATGTTCTAAGGAAGGGTTCATTGCCTACAGCCACATACCTGGAAAATCAAATCGGTTGGACATTTTTTAATCCGCGTTTGTTCACTTACAAATCAACAATTTATAACAGCATATTATTTCTATTCTACTGCTTAGTTAAGAATCTTCTCTACATCACGAAATAGACTATGACAATTACATAACGAAATAGACTATAACAATGGAACTTAATGGTCAAGAGGACTATGCAAGTTGAAGAATCTCGTTGCTTTGAACTTAAAACAACACAAAACAAACAGGATCGCGGGAATTTGAAAGCTGAATAGGCATGAAAGAAAATTTCCATGTGACCACAAGCGATGATAAGATACATATGAGCGAAAGCTTTGGTACTCAACTTGATGTTAACTCCGCCAGGGTAAGACCAACTGGTGACATTTGCATCAACCCAAGACCCTGCGGCCTCAGGATCTTGGCTCATCTGCAGCAACATGTAATTGGGTATAGCCAACATAACTTCAATGTCTGTCCCAATCAGAGCAGCCATAATGCTCTCCTCAGCCTCAAACAGCTTCAACTTGTCAAACCCATTTTCTATAAGCATTTTCACTACATTATCTGGAGGCAGTTTGTGCGTTGCCATTGTGCCCCAGTTCACTCCTACACCAGTCACGCTGGAGATCATTGTCACGGAAAGAACAATAAGTAGATTGAAATAGGAATTACTACAAAATTGTAGTGACGGTGCCATTAATATTTTAGTGATGAAAATCCTAATGGGGCTCTAGAGTTCTTTAGTGAGAATCAAGAAGCAAGAAAGAAGAGAATCAATTAAGCTCCAAGACTATAATTGGGACCTTGAATAAGAGGCTGGAAAGGAAGGGAGAAGGAGAAGTTGTTGATTATGAGGTCCAAGAACTTTAAAGGGCAAGTGGATCTTTGGTGACTGGCTCGAGAGAATCTTAATGGGTAAGGAGAGAAAATGTGACAGTTGGGTTTCTTGCAGAAAAAGAAAACTTTTGAATATTTTTTGTTGCAAATTTGAAGATTCGATTCTTACTTCTGTTAGTCAGTTATGGGCGCCAGTCCACAAGCAAAAATAAGCAATATATGTAATCTGAAATGGATTTGCTTCTGCCAATTATAATCGACCAACAATTTGTTTTTTTAATGAAAGGAACTTTAAAGCTTTGCTCTCTCATATCTTTCTTGCTTTATCTGGGGTTACTTTCTCTACATGCACAACTTTATTGTGAGACTGGAATTACATATTCCATGCAAATGAGGATGAATTTGAATACTTCATTCCAATCCATGCATGTTTGCTTTGCATATACACTGGAGTTTGATTTTTTAATAATTTTTTAAGCGGATCTCAAAAGTTAGGCTTTAGCTCAGTTGATCCAAATCGGCTCAAGATGAGGAAACCAAGTGGGTGCCAAGCTTTATCCTTCTAATTGACGTCCGATTTTGATTATTTCTAGTTTAAAACAAATAATTTCTTTTTCATTACATAAAAGTTATCTTACTCCAAACAATTCTATAGATCATCAACTAGGGTATAAAATTGATAGAATGAAACTGCTTCCTGACAAAAAGAAAGGAGTAAACTGTATGAATGATTAAGTTGAAAGGCCATTGACTGACTTCTTTAGTGAAGAGGATAGAAGGGAATCCTTCAATTGCATCGTTCCAACTTAGGTCTACGTACGTGTTTCCTTCTCATTCGGAGCTTTGCTTTCTTCCAATGTATTAGCCTTTTTAAGTTGAAAGGCCATTGACTGACTTCTTTAGTGAAGAGGATAGAAGGGAATCCTTAAATTGCATCTTTCCAACTTAGGTCTACGTATTTCCTTCTCATTCGGAGCTTTGCTTTCTTCCAACGTATTAGCCTTTTTAGCTAAAGTTGCACCTTTTCCTCATCAGAAGTTACTAAGAGATAGCGACGAGTCCCTTTCCAGCAGGATACTGAATATCTACCAACTTATCCTAAATTTCAATTTACTGTTCTTCGCTTTAAGAACATCTCAGCAAAAAAAAACCAACATATTATCTCGGACAACTCTGGACATCAATCCATATTGATCATCTTTCAACTACGACGAATATTCTACCACAAAAACAAAACTATTGAGGAATATGCCTCGTACCAAATTTGCACAGCTAGCAAGTGATTACTGGGTAATTAATATTTGCCTAAGAGATGACTGCTGGGACTGCAACGTCAAGATAAGTTATAAGTACCAAGTGAAGACTGCAACGTCACATTAAGTACCAAGTGAAGGATTGCATATTAATACAGGCAGATGGCATCCTGGTATTAATAAATTCGCCAATTCATCCTAGCGTCAAAGCCCTACGATAGGAAAAGGAATGTCTTTCAATCCATGATCAAGGACGGTCAAAACACACTTTATTAAATAAGAATCTATAACTAAAAATAGGCAAATGCTTCATCTCCAAGGAAGAGGGAAAAGCGAAGCCTTGGCTAAAGCACTGGTATTGCTACGGCTAACTTAAGCTTTGTGTCTTCCACGCTAGAGAGTCGGAAAAGCAAGGAAGAGCTCTTTTGAGTCAAGTAGGTCAACAGAAATTTCAGCAAGTACTACTAGATTTCTTCTCACCTTTTCACTTTTCCTCTCGACGTCACCGTTCTCGGCGCCATGATCTTACATTACTTACAATGCCATAAACTTAATTCGTGACAAAAATTGAAGAGAAAAAATGATGTTTATGAAAAATATTAATATTTTCAGTATTTTTCTTTTCTTTTTTAAATTTTTTTATTTTATTTAGACTTTTATATATTTTAAGTAATTATATATATTAAACTTTGGAATGAAATTTACCAAGAATTAAAGGCTATTTTCAGTTTAAAAAAACAGAGAGGAAATTACAATTATGGAGTAGCATGGTTTGGCCCACATTATGTGTCAAACGATGTCTAATATGAATCAACTGTAAAGAGACGCAATCTAAAATACGAACTTGAGGAGAAATTGTGTGGCGCTTTAACAAAATACAAAAGTAATATGTCCTAAGCCACAATTGTCCCTCAAACCATGTTCAAATCATAAGGAAAATAAATACTTAGGTAAAATTTTTTGCAACAAATTCAATGGCTTCTTCTCTCTCAACCTCCAGTGATCACTGTTCACTAATCACCTACTCCACCTAATTCCATGGCTTCTTCTACGCTAATAGATCACGCAAATAATCAAATTAATAATTTATACAAAGAGAGATCTCATGTTAAGACTCGATAGCCTATTAGGGGGCTTAAGATCTAATTAGATGTGTGAGTTCTTTGTTAATTGAGAGATTGCAAATTCCATAATTCAATTAGAGGTTATGATTTAGGGTTTAATGATTATAACTCGAGAGAGAGTAATCCACCATTCTAAAATCTAAGACTGATACCGTATTAACTCAAAAGTATTCAACTTAGCATTTGATGATAGGATAAATCCCCCTCTTATAATCGACTAATCTTCCTTATGTGATTTTTTATTGTTTATTGGTGGTGATCAATTTTGATTTCTTTGTGTTAATTTTATAATTTCATTTTCAATCAATTCATATTCGCTTCTTTACTTTTTTGTTTAGTTTTCCTTTTCATTTTAGTTATCCTTTAGGACTTATATAACTTAGAATTCAATTAGTTTACCAACTCCTCGAGAGATCGACATCTCATATACTACACTCATGACCCGTGCACCTGTAGTGTTTTAAGGGATAAGAAATTGTAAACTTGCCCACCCGATCAATTGGTTATTCCACTCCTAGAATAAGCTTTACTTCAAATCCAAATAACCCTTTTCTTCTTCTTAAAAATCCTATTTTTATCAATATGAAACCCTACCCACTAAGGCTTCTCCTCCTGTTGCCGCCATCACGACTCCTCGTCGCCAGCCACTTTTCTGCTGCTTTCACCAATGAGACCACCTTTTCTAGTCACCTACATTAGTCGACAATCACTAGCCCTATTGCATGGAGCTTTAGTTGCACGTCTCCAGTAACACCTTCATTGGTAGCTCCTTTAGCCATTATTTGTTTCTCACTAGATGTTGCATGAGTGCAGTTACCACCAGTGTTGCCACCTCCTGCACGCACTTTCGCTACCTCCTAGAGGTTCTGCCACCACCTTTAAGGATTGTAGTTGACGCCATATGCTGCTAGAGAGTAGAGTCTCTAGCGTCCCACAACTATCATAAATGATACTAATCTCAACGTTTCAACATTGCCATCGCCACACCAAGTTGTTGGACGTTGCATACCTAAAGCTACTTTCTCTGACATATGTCAACGTAAACAATAGTCATCACTAATACATGATTCAACAACTACCTAAATTCTAGTAGCTCCAAATCATGAATTTTCTCACAACCATAAAAGCCACAAGACCAACACACCAAACCCAAAACACAACCAAATTGCAGGTAACCAGAAACTCCACAATAATGAAAACAAAAATTGCAATTAGTAACAATCCAAGTTGTGCCATCAAACAACTTCAATAAGGTGCAACCTGGGTAGTAGCAATTCATCCATAATACAAAATACTTATTGTATTCTTATGGTTTCTTTATAATTTCATATTTTGTTTGAACTTTACAGATTATGAGGAATCAGATCAAAATTTTATTTTAAGGTTTGTGTTGGAACATTAATATGAAATTTTCATAATTAATTATTTAGGGTTTATAATTTCAATTTCAATTCCAAAATTGTAATCAATAACAATTAGAATATTTTAATCAAATCATATAATTAAAGATGAATTTGATACCATGGTTAGAAAATCAGGTCAGGATTTGATCCTGCACGTGGACGAATAATTATGAAGCCTTTTTGTTTGATTTTTCGAAAGTCAAGATCACCAATATTTTATAAAATGGTTAACACATAAATTATAATAAAACATGAATCTTAATTTATATCTTATTTCGATACTTGATCTTTTTCTTATCGTATCTCTTGATTCATTTTCAAAGTCCATTTTAAGCACTATAGCTATACAAGTATCTGACCTTTAACATTATCCACAGAAAACTTTGCAAATGTTACAAAATGGGCTAAGCAAGGAGTGCTAGCTCCATTAGAACTGAAGCTTATTTGTAATAAGTTTTAAATATTTTAATAATTTAATTGAAATTAAATTATGATTTTAATTAAAATTTAGATAGAATCAGAAATAACTCTAATCAAATAATAGTTATGCCCAAATAAGATCCAACATCTTATATTGATCCTTATTTATTAAATAACTCATATTTAATCATAAAATTTCTCAAACTTTACAATTGAATTCAACTTGATTAAAGTATCTTTGCTCTCTACAACCCGTTCTTTATGTGTGAACCATTAGGTTTTCAAATATGTTTGCAATGGATATAAATTATAACGTTAAATCATATTTAGGGTTAGATAAATTCAACTCCTTTAGTTTTATCTTTAATTTTCTAATTAAAAAGTTTATATTTATAGGTCAAGATTAGTGTCTAGTAATACATCATAACCATACAAATATGTAAGAATGTCAAAGTGGTTTTGACTAACCTTTTTTTGCATGTTTTTTTCGTATAATTTAATCTTTTCATCATACAACATTTTGATTAGATATAAAGTATGGAATTAATGTCTAATCTATTTTGAATTCAATCATATTAGTTTTCTATCATTAGCTATTGATTCAATTAATGAAAATTGTAAACTATTTACAAAGTATTATTCCACCTTAGCCAGAATTTCCCAGACTAATACTAATCGAGAACAATGAAATATTCTCCCCAATTACTTTAGGGTGATGAATCATATCTTAATCACTCAACCACCTCCATATAGTTCATGCTACGTTCAATGATTACTAACTAAGGGGGTGTTTGGTTTCGTTTTTTTTTTTGGTTTTTCGTTGTCGTTTTAAAAAAAAGAAGAAACAATCGGTTAAAACTTGTTTGGTCGACGATGTTGCGATTTTTCGTTTTGAAAAATAAGAAAACCGCAACGACTTTGCAAAAACGAGAAAATAACGTTTCCGCATGTTTTTAAAACAAGTTTTCTGTTTTCGTATATTTTCAAAACAGGTTTTCATAGTTCATGTTTCCTGCGCCGCCGACTCTGCATCTTCAGCCTCTTCCTCTGTTAAAAAGTCTT
>JAOSBL010000210.1:14905432-14920140 GCA_027568915.1 Erythroxylum roraimae
GCGGCCTGGTGAGTGAAGAGGCAGCCGGGTTGAAAGCAAGGGTTGCAAGTGGTGATATGATTGACTATTTGGGCATAGTTAAAGGGATAGCTATTCAATTGCAAGATGTCACTGTTAAAGTAAATCCATGGGTGCTTGTACTAAGTGGAGTGGACATCGTTCTTGGTGTTAATTGGCTCAAGACTCTGGGGCAATTATTATGGAACTTTGAAGAATTGTGGATGACTTTTAAAGTGGAAGCCCAGCCCGTGACTCTAAATGGGCTAAAAGACAATAAATTAATAAACGCATGTGAAGTTAAAGCTATTTCGGTGAGCTAGACCAATGATCAACACATACAAACACTTCTCTCAGAATTTTCTAGTGTCTTTGACGAGCCTCAAGGGTTACCCACAAGCTGTCGCTGTGACCACCGAATTCCACTGGACTCGGGAGCAAAGCCAGTTGTGGTGCGCCCTTATCGTTATCCACATGCCCAAAAAGAAGAGATTGAGAAGCAGTGTACAAAAATGTTGCAACAGGGAGTTATTCGGCCAAGTAATTCTCCTTTTTCATCTCCAGTGATCTTGGTTCCTAAGGCCGATGGTTCTTGGCGAATGTGTGTTGATTACCGCGAGTTAAATGCAAAGACAATAAAAGACAAATTTTCTATTCCGGTGATCGATGAACTATGGGACGAGTTACATGGAGCCAGGTACTTTACTAAATTAGATCTGGTTTTTGGGTACCATCAAGTTCAAATGTAGGAGCCGGATATCGAAAAGACAGCCTTTCGTACTCATCACGGTCATTTCGAATTTCTTGTAATGGCGTTTGGTCTCACAAATGCGCCATCTACATATCAAGCTTTGATGAATGAGGTATTTGCTTCTTATCTTTGCAAATTTGTACTGGTGTTTTTTGATGACATCCTTGTGTACAGCAAAACAGAAATCAAACACGTTGGCCATTTACGCATGGTTTTTCAGTTGTCGGAGAAGCACCAGTTATTTCTCAAACAATCCAAATGTTCGGTCGGCTAGTTGCGAGTTTGTTATTTGGGGCATATAATTTTGAGTGAGGGAGTTTTGGCCATAGGGAGTTATGGCAGATTCGTAAATGGCCAAAACCAACAACAATCAAGGGCTTACGTGGTTTCCTTGGTTTGACGGGATATTACTGTAAGTTTGTGCAACACTACGGTATTATTGCAGCACCATTAACCTCCATGCTCCACAAAAATTCCTTCAAGTGGACATCTGAAGCAACATACGCTTTCCATAAGTTGAAAGTAGCCATGATCTCTACATCGATCCTAACACTGCCCAACTTCTCCAAAATTTTTATAATTGAATGTGATGCGTGTGATACGGGCATTGGGGTTGTGCTTTTGCAAGAACATCATCCTGTTGCTTTTCTTAGTCGGGGTTTAGTTGACTGACATCATGGACTTCTGGTTTATGAGAAAGAACCGATTCGACTCGTACAAGCAATCAAACATTGGAGGTCATATTTATGGGGAAGGCATTTTATTGTCTAGACCGATCACTACAGCCTCAAATTTTTACTGAAACAGAGGCTGCTTACTCCGCCTCAACAACACTGGGTTAGCAAAATTCTGGGTTATGATTTTTCTGTTGAATACAAGGTTGGAAAAACTAATGTAGTTGCAGATGCTTTATCACGGAGAGATGAAGATAGTGGTGAGCTAATGGCAGTGTCTATGCCTCAATCAAGCTTGTTTGATGAAATTCGGAGTGAGCAACAAAATTTGGTTGTAGTTTAGAAATTAATACAGGGAGTTCAAGCTGAAACAGTGGGGGGACAATGGACTGTGAAGAATGTGCTGCTGTTGTTTAAGAATAGGGTTTATGTACTGGAAAAGTCACAGTCTATCGCTTCCGTTCTAGCTGGAGTTCATTGCCAAGGGCATGAAGGTTAATAGGAAATACTCTTCCGAATTGCTAGAAATTTCCATTGGCGGGGCATGAAAAACAATGTTTGAACTTTTGTTAGGTCTTATGGGGTTTGCCAACGTCACAAAATTGAAAAGCTTCACCCGGCGGGTCTACTTCAACCGCTGCCCGTGCCCTCCCAAATTTGGGCTGATGTTTCGTTAAATTTCATTGAAGGTTTGCCTACTTCGTCTGGTAAAAATGTGATTCTTGTCGTTGTGGATACATTATCAAAATATTGTCACTTAATAGCTGTTTCTCACCCATATTCTGCTGTTAGTGTGGCGAAGATATTTTTTGATAATGTGGTTAAATTACATGGCTTACCAGAATCAATGATCAGTGACCGAGATGTAACGTTTACTAGTGCTTTTTGGCGAGAATTGTTCCGTTTAAGTGGAATAAAGCTTTGTTTCAGCTCTGCTTATCATCCTCAATCAGACGGACAAACGAAAGTGGTTAACCGTGTGGTTGAAGTGTATTTACGTTGCTTTACGAGTTCTCAGCCCACTAAATGGGCTAACTGGTTAGCTTGGGTAGAGTTTTCATATAATACTGGCTACCATTCAATTCTCAAGGCTACACCTTTTGAAGTGGTATATGTCCGGCTTCCTCCCCATTTATTATCTTATTACCTAGGCTTAGCTAAATTGGAGGCTGTAGATCATGCATTAAAGGAAAGGGATGATGTGTTGCTGCTTCTCAAACTTAATTTTTATCATGCTCAACATCAGATGAAGTTGTATGATTCTAAACACAGGGACCTAGAATTTCAGGTGGGGGATATGGTCCTGTTAAAGTTGCAGCCATATAGACAAGTGTCAATGGCATAGAGGAAGCACCAAAAGTTACTACCCAAATTTTATGGCCCTTTCAAGGTGTTGCAGCGTATAGGCTCGGTTGCCTACAAGCTTGAACTGCCGCCGAATTCTAAAATTCATCCTATTTTTCATGTTTCAAGCTTGAAGCCATACAATTCAGGTGACCTTGCCACTCCTGTGCCCTTGCTAGACTTGATTCCAGCCATTCTATCCCTGCTGCCATCTGCGGTTCTTGCTCGGCGAAAACGAGACAACGTTACAGAGGTTTTAGTTCATTGGCACGGTAAATCTCCAGTTGAGGCTTCGTGGGAGCAGTTGGATGACTTTAAAAAGAGATTCCCAGAGTTTATGCTTGAGGACAAGCTGTTTTTGGAGGGAGTGATGTTATGAGACCAAAGCTACAATTGGTTCACTCATGGGAAGTTCAAGAAGAAGCCATAACAAAGCCACATATGAAGCTATTGTGTTTAATTAATTAATTAGGGTCTCAATTAAATTAGTTTTTATTTTTTATTTTTAAGTTGCGTTTGTGCTGGAAGTAGTCAAGTGACAATTCCTTATTTTCTATCGTAGCGGAATTAGACAGTTATTTCCCTAAGGCTATAGAAGCCAGTATTGTATAGACTTTGAAGGGATTCAAAAAAGAACATTTTCATCTCTGAGTTTCTCTCAAAAAACATAGGTCCCAGGTCCGTTCGAGCTAGAAAAATAGGCAGATCAAAGAAAATTAGTTCGACACCAATCAACGAACCCCAAACTCGATCCTGTTCTAACATCTAACTTGGTCTTCATCTACGTTCTCAACACCAAAGTTTTTCGAGAGAAACGTGTGTGGCACATGGCTACATGCCAAGTCGTTTATCTCATTGAAACTTTACTATTTATCCAAACGTCGACACGAGCTCTAATATGCCTATGTTCGTTTGGGCTTGATTTTGACCTTGATGAAGTTGGTATCTCTCAAAACTTAAAACATGAAAGCTTTAGACATATTTAGCTTTTCATAACATTTTAAATCATCTCAATCGGAGCTTGGATGAGAAAATTATGCTCAGTTTAAGAAGTTTTGTCAAAATTGTCCAGAATTGCCCAATTATCATTAATTTACAATTAACACCTTCAATTGCATCGCAAATTAAAATATATTATTAATAATTATAATTAGACATAAAGTAGGTGTAAAAGACTAAATATTAAGGGAGGAAAGCTTGACATCTTGCATGCTTATCAATGGTCTACAAAAAGGCTTTAAACATTTACATTTTAACAAATTAGGACTAGAACTTGAGTAGTTGATCTTGAAAAAATTATAAATAAGTTAGGATTTAAATAAACTTTTTAGAATTTAATTTCTACAACAAAAAGTCTGCTGTATTGCACAAGTAAAACTCCTTTTTATTCTAGCATTGAAAAATCATGTTTAAGCTAGGAAAGACAACTCCTAGATCCTAATTGAATGTTCTAGCCAACAATTAAAGTATTTAATAAGAAAGTAACAAACATAAGTGACATAGAAGAAACTAAAAAAAATCTAATTGAATTGTTGGATTGCTCCTGAATTAATCTCCTTGGGAACTTAGCTTTGACACCCACTGTAAGAATTGTCATTAGCTGGGTTGCCAAGCAACTTTACTAAAAATCCTCAGTAGATTGCCATGCCTTGCTTGAACTTCTTTGACATCTAACACGTGTATAATAACAATAGCAATAGGCATCTATAGGATTCGAGCTTCAATTTCAATGGTAGATGTATTGCCATGAAAATGTCAACTGGTTGCAAGTCTTTAAACATTCTGGATTATTGGAACAGCTGGAAGCTCAATGCAATAGACTTTTGAATTGATTTACTTCAACACCTGACATGGTCCGAAATTCTTAAATTCAAGCTTAGCTTGTGATAATTACATTTGGAAAATCTTCTTTGGGTTGTTAGCCAATTGTTGTCGTATAACAAATTTATAGCACCATATCTTGAAACTATTTTTGAGCTTCCAAAGCATATTGATGAACGTCATTAACATCATTAACATTTTATGAACAAACTACTTCTATCTTATCTCTTATAGGGTGATTCAAACTAGTAAGGTAATGAGAAGTAATCTATTCTTAATCCACATAAAACAAACTCTAATTGATGAATTATTAATTTCCATAGTGTGCTTCTCAATGGATGTGTTACTTTGCTTCAAATGTTGGAACTTCTTGTACATTTAAGTTGCATAGTCTATGGGTAAGAGTTTGGAACTTCTCGTACATTTCAGTTGTATAGTCATTGGGTAAAAGTTGCTCTATTTCCTAGTTTTCATGTATTTACAAATGGTGACTATGGGTTTGCCTAATCATACTTGTTGCCTTTTTTTTTCTCCTTCACCAGAGAAGTGCAATAAGTTCCAATTTATGCTTCAAGTTCTAGTGATACTTTCAAATTTTGCGTTGTGTTTTTCACTCAAATTGATCACTATCCAAAGTAAATTGTGGATGTAGTTTTCCATACAAAATTGCAACTTTAACCTCGACACGTCCATGCTTTAAAATCAATGATGTGTAGCTTTCAATCTACTTCACAGTTCTCAATTTGTGGTTCTAATGTCATAACACCTACTATCTCTAATATCTACGACAATCCCAAGGGTACGTTTGGTAATTAGGAATGAAGACGTGGAAATGGGTGTGTAACTTACATTCCTTAATTTTTGCTTGTTTGGTTGTTAGTAATGAATAAGATAAGGATTCGCAAATCTGGAATGAATTTTAAATAATCCTAAATTTTTATTTCCAAGGTTGGTGCGGGTATAACTTGGAATCAGATATCAGGAATAACAAATAAATAGTCGTGGGCAAACATAACTTCCTTTTTTTCCTTCTTTTTTTCTTTATGTTTCGTCTCAACCGAAACTCTCTATTTGAGAATTTAAGATTAATTTATTTATCTAGATACATCATTTTGATTGATTCTTAATAGGTTATTTTTATCAATATTGCACATTACTTTATTTAATTTATTTACTAATTATTTATTTTATTTCAATGATTTTATATCATAAAATAAGTTCATTATGATTTCTTTAATTTTATTCCTATAAAAAAATCATACACAATTATTTAAGAATTAGTAATTTATTGAATCATTAAAAACAATTTTAATTATTTATTTATTAAATACAAATTTTTTATCAATTAATAATAATACAAAATATTTTAATTAATTATTTACAAAATCAATAACATAATAATTAAACATAAGTAATAAAAAGTTATCATTACTATTCTTAATATTTGATACCAAACATTGGTATAACTTTTAACTTTTATAATTCTATTTCTAATGCTTGCATACCAAACACGCATAATCAATAATTCGATTCTTATTTTGATTCCCACTTTTCATTCCTAGTCCTATTGCTTATTCTAATTCTTACATTACTGGTTACCAAACGAGACCCAAGGGATTTGTGGTCATCGTTTTGGTTGCTGTAGGCAGGGTCCCATTGGTTCCTACTAATTCCTAATATTGCAAGACTTTAACATCCCAATATAAAGTCCTCAATCATTTGCCACATCTCTGCAAGGTCTAGTTCTTCCTTTCCTATGACCAGCCATAGTTTTCGATATGGAAGTCCTTAGATGCTTGTCGAATTTTGAGCTTACTTGATGTAGGAAAAGGGCTAGGGCAATCAAGATTTTGCAAAGTTAGGTCTAGAATTAGGGTGATTGTGGCTGGAACAATTAGAAAGAAGTTAAGATATTAAGAAATCTTTATAGCAAAATTTTTGCAATAAAAACTCTAATGCCTTGTACGCGAAATAGTGTTATTATACTGTGTTTATGGATCCTTTTTGTTTTCATTTTCTTTGATTCGAATTCAGGAGTTCTGAGTCTCTTTCCATTTCTTGATTGGAATTCAAAAGTTCTACATAAACTTGTGAAGACAATTCCTAGCTCTTAAGTCCTAATAGAAACTCTAAACTGTCGACTATTGTGGTATTTATTAGGAAAAAAGTAACGTAAAGAAGCTACATAAGGAAAACATGATGAATCGATTGAAAATCTAGAATGCTCTTATATGATTCCTGATTTTGGTGAAATTGTCTTCGATAACTAAGATGGCTTAGATGTGATTACTTCTCTTCTAGGGCAATACCAGTTGGTGCTGTTTCGTATTTGGACATTGAAGGGTACAGATACAAGAGAGATGTGCTCTTTTGTTATGATTTACATCTCCCTGATGGTTTTATGCCTAATAATCAAGGTAAGTCTTGAAGCAATGTTTGCTTTTAACTATTTTTTAATTCTCATCCATATAAGTTGAATAATGAATGAACTTATAATTACAATTTTCTTTTCTTTAAACTTGTAATTTGTTAGAAATTTTAAAACAATTCTTCTTGCTAATAATGTACTTCATAACATCTTATCCTAACATGGCAGATGGTGAAGTGGACAGTTTTAAGTTGATCCATGTGATAAATGTTGCAAATATTGTGCGAAGAACACATTTTTTCAAGCCAAATTGCTCTCTTGTCATCATGGATTTCCTATTTCGGCATGGGTAATCTTCTTTGTTGCCTATTCTTTTAATTTTGTCATTTTTATTAGTTAATTACCCGTCAAACTATAAAAGCAAGTATTTATGGGCTTCTTAAGTTTTTAACGATCTTGTGTTTTAAACCATTTATTACCAAATTTGTTTTCATTAGTTACTTCTCTTTATTATTCCTCTGAATCGTCATGAGGTTGCATCCTCACTTGCTATTTCTATCTTTAGCACGCTTTTGGATCTTTGAAGAGCAAACGACCCTTGTAAGGGCTGCCAGTTTAACCTTCTAGACTTTTTACATTGTATTAAATGGCTTTCATGACCAGGAAGAAATGCAAACTTAACCTATTCTTTCCTCCATTATAAATTGTGTTCCTTACTTCTTTTTGATCAAAGACCTAAAATAAAATTGGGGGTTTCTTTAATGCTTGACCATTCCTTAAGAGACATTGGATATGTGATGTGGAAGATCAGTTACAATTATTTGAAGCGACATTAGTCTATTGCTTCTTTAGTTTTATTATCATAAGGGGAAAATAAACCATGGCTAACTTTGGATATGGGATGTAAAAGATTAGCTGCAATTTTTTAAACAAGCATTAGGGTCTATTACTTCTTCAATATATTATCATTGGGGACAAATAAATCAAACTTGAACCTTATAAATAATTGCTTTAGATATTTGTGTGGCAAAATCATGTATATTGATTTATTGTTTGATTACATTTAATTGAGTTTCTTATTATATTAGATCCCATAAATCATGGGATTAAAGAGTATCCTATAAATTATAGGGTTAGGTATTGTATTAGAATATCCTATAAATAATGAGATTAGAATCATTTGTGATGTAAAAGAACTTAAAGCCTATAAAAGCAATAAAAGAGGAAAGATTAGTCAACTACAAACTTTAATTTGGTGGAATGAAGATTTGGACTTGAGTTGACGTCAAAGATAAGGGCTGAAATATAGATTATGTTAGGATTCCTTATTATATAGGAAGTAGTAGTAAGTTAATATATTAATTTATTTTAAATATGTTATCCTGGTTGTTTAGGACTAATCAAATTTTTATTACAATGGGATTAAAATTTGCTAGGAACCCTTTCCTACTAGAATAAGGGTTCTAAAAACTTCTCTATAAATATGTGTATATTCAGCCTTTCAATGAGAAGCAATATGAAATTTTTCTACAAACTTTTCTCAACTAGAAGGTGTGATGCTTTCTTTGAAGGGTGATTATTAGACCCTAGGAGTGATTCCTAGTTTCCTACTCTCCATTGTTTGTGTTTTTCACTAAATTCCAGCAAACCCAACCTAAATTTGAACCATCTTAAACTAAATTCTAGCCATATTAAACTCTAAAATTTTAAGCTGAAATTTCCAACAATCAAACTCTAAAAATCCAACCATACCAAACTAAAATTTCAACATTCCTAGTTGTTAACGATGTTAACAAGTAGTACTTTGAGAAAAGCCGTAACATCTCTATGTTAGGCTAATAATGTATATATATAATGAGGAGTTACAATTATAATAGGAAAGTGTATATGTGAGTAAATCATGGGATAACTACTATATCCCATGATTTACTCTATCACGTTCCAGCTTGTTACATATATAATCAACCCGATTCCCCACTAATGATTTCGTACAGATATTCGCTAATTGTTCTCTAGTTCTCACATGGCTTAATGAAATCAAATTTTGTTGAACTTTTTCTTTGATAAAATGGCAATCAACTTCGATATGCTTGGTTCACTGATGAAAAACAAGATTCTTAGCAATGTGAAGAGCGGCTTGATTATCACACCATAAATCCATTGGATTTGTGTAAACGATGCCTATCTCATCAGGTAATTGTCTTAGCCACATCAGCCACATCAACTCACATGGGCTTGTGACATAGCCCTGTATTCCGATTTAGCACTTGATCTAGCTACGACCGTTTGTTTCTTACCCTTCCAAGAGATCAAATTCCCTCCCATAAACACAATAACCTGAAGTGGATTGTCTGTCACTCGAAGACCCTGCCCAATCTGCATCTGAAAATGCTTCTATCTTTCTATGATCATGATTTGAATAGAGTATATCTTTTCCAGGAGCTCGTTTTAAATATCTCAAAATATTCATTATTGCATCCCAATGAGATGTGCGTGGTGTACTAATGAATTGACTTACTACACTCACACCATAGGCTACTGTATTTTGATTGGAGGAAACTTAGTAACTTAAAAAAGCAAAAAACAAGCATTAGTATCTAGATCAAGTGCAAAAATCTGAATTTTATGCAATGGCTCAAAGAATTTGTGAACTCTTATGGATAAAGAAATTTATAGAAGGCTTGCAAGTTAAATGACATGGACCTATGATGTTGTATTATGACAAGTAGTCTACTATAAGCATTGCACATAATCCAGTTCAACTTGACAAAACAAAATATGTTGAGATAGACCGATACTTCATCAAGGAAAAGATTGAAAGTTGACTGATTTGTACACCTTATGTTCCTATGAAAGGTCAAATGACATCAAATTATTTGATCTTCTAGAAGATTTGATATAGTTGTAAATAGCTGAGTAATAGCTACGATTCTGGTATAATATTTTAGGTTGATTGTAATCTTTCATTTATTTAGGCTGATTATAATTTTCTTAGTCAATGACTGTTGTGTAAGTGGTTTGAGATTTAAGTCGTTAGGGAGGGTAGGAATTTTTATCTTACAACAAAAGGATGTCACAGATCTTCTCAACGAAATTGGAAAGACAACATGCAAACCTGCAAGTGCTCCTATTAATCCGAATCTTAAGCTTGGAAAAGCAAAGAAAGATGTTACAGTAGACAGAGAAATGCATTAGCCCCTACTAATAAATTTGTCTCATATAGCAAGTATAATTAGTCAATTGATGCATTGTTCAAAGGAAGTCAATCTGCAAGTAGCTTAAATAATACTTCAATATCTTAAGGGAACACTAGGGATGGGTGTTTTGTTCAAAAGAAATGGAGGTTTAGTCCTTGAGGCTTATACTGATGATGATTATGCTGAATCTATTATTGATAGAAGATCAATTTCAGGATATTGTACTTTTCTTGATGGAAACCTTGTGACTTGGAGAAGCAAAAAACTTTTCTTGATGGAAACCTTTTGATTTGGAGAACCAAAAAACAAGTTTGGTAGCTCAGCCAAGTGCAAAGGTTGAGTTTCAGGCGATAGCTCAAGGTGTATGTGAATTATTCCAGTTGAAGATACTTTTAAGGTTTGAAGATTAAGTGGGATGGCCTTATGAGACTATTGCAACAACAAATCTGCAATCAACATAGCTCACAACCCATTTCAACATGTGTTACAAATACAAGTCTACTCAACAGTGAAGTACACAAGCAACCACAGGAACTTTTCAAATGAAGGTCCAACATTATTCTATAGACTCTTCAACACCATAATTACTCTCCAAGGAAATATGTTGTGCAAGCTGTGTGAATTCTTCTGGAACCTGTGAGGTGGCAAGCTCCAGCTAGACATTTGCGATATTCTCGCTGAAATCAGAAATAGAATTTGTTAGATTTGTATTATAAAAGGAAATGATGTAATAGAGAGAAAATGAGTTAGAAATGAATGAAAAATCTCTAGAATTCCTCTCTTCTCTTTCGATGCTCTCTTTCTATTTGTATTGGCTAAGCCTTTATATTGAATGTCAAAAATTTTCATGGTATCAGAGCTCCCATGTCTAATGATACCAGCTCCACTAATCAAGGACCAATGTCCTCTGCAAATCCTGTATCTCAAATTACTTCTTCAACCATGGATTTTTCCTCTCTAGACCTTGACATCCATATCAACCCAGAAAATCCTATACCACCCAAATTTCTTGACAATGTTGGAACTCCCATTCCCAATCCTGATTACAACACAAGGAGGAAATTAGACCAGCTTCTCATGAGCTGGCTGATCTCAACTATTAATGAGGTCTTAATCGGCCAGATAACACACTGCAGTTCAGCCTTAGAGATCTGGCAAAGTCTAAGACTTCAGTCAGCAATCAATGGCTAAAATAGCCCAGCTGCGTCAACAACTCCAAACTATGTAGAAAGGCTCAGATTCCGTTAGTGGTTATGCAATGAAAATTAAAGGAGTAGGAGACTCCTTAAAGGCTGCTGGGGATGACTTGAAAAGCAAGGATCTCATTATGTCTCTCACAGGAGGATTAGGCCATGACTTCGATCCTATTGTGGTTCTAATTCATTCTCAACTGGAAACCATAGCTTCTGAAGATGCTAAATTCCAGTTACTCATTCATGAGCAGCACATAGCCCATCTTAATGCCAGTGCAAACGTCTCAATCTCTACCTCTCGACCCCTTGTCAACCAACAGAAAACCAAGCTCATTTTGCCTATAATAATGACCTCAACAAATTTACTAGGGGTGGCTTCAAAGGTGGCCCTAGAGGAAGACACAGAGGTGGGAGATTTGGTCGATCTAGAAATAGACTGTATTGCCAAATATGTTCTAAACCAAACCGTTTAGCCTGGCAATGCTTCAAACGTTATGATCAAACCTTCCAACGTGCTATGCCTCAATCTCCTCACCCTAATTCGTTTCACCCCACACCATATCCACCACCTACATATCAAAATCCATACCCACCTTCTCAACCGTCTCCTTTACCCAATCCTCCTTTTCCTTCTCAGGGTCACTACCATCAAATACCTTGCCTCTCCTGAAACTGTCAGAGACCCTTCCTGGTACATAGATAGTGGTGCTACCAACTACATAACCTCTGATCTAAGCAGTCTCTCCCTGCATAGTGAGTATCAAGGTACAGACACTCTTTTGGTTGGTAATGGTTCGAAATTAAAAATCTCTCACACAGGCAGTACACACTTCTCCTCTCCCTTTCTACCCTCCACTCTTTTATGTTTGACCAAGACCCTCTGTGTTCCTTCAATTACGAAAAATCTTCTTAGTGTTTCTCGATTTACTAAGGACAATAACACTTACGTTGAATTTTTTTATGCCTATTGTGTGTTTAAGGATTTGAGAAACAAGCAAGTAGTTCTTCAAGGATGCCTTAAAGATGGATTATACCAAGTCGATCTGGACCTCCCTAGTCGATCAACCTCACCCAACTCATTCACAACTCAAAGAGCTGTTTCTGGCATACTTCCCACTCTTTTGTTAAATACAACCAAGTGTCACCTAGCTTCTACTGTAACTCATGATCCTAATATATGGCATGCCCGTTTAGGACACCCAAATTCAAGAGTTCTCAATCTTATTTTACGAAAGTTGTATCCATCTAATATCAATTCTCAATTTGATTTTTGTGACTCATGTAAGATTGGGAAAATGCACCAGTTACCATTCACTCAATTAAGAATCTCAGCTACTAAACCTCTTGAACTCATATATTCGGATATGTGGGGACCAGCCGCATACCTTTTCATCTACAGGGTCTAGATACTATGTTACTTTCATTGATGCCTTTAGTAGGTTCTCATGGATCTTTCCTCTAAAACTGAAATCTGATCTATCTGATGCATTTATGAGATTTAAGCTACAGGTTGAGAATTTGTTGGATCTTAAGATCAAATGCTTTCAAGCATACATGGGTGTAGAATATCTAAGTTTGCAAAAAACACTAACTCTATAGGGCATTTAGACTAGATTTTCCTGCATATACACCCATCAACAGAATGGGGTCCCTGAGAGAAAGCACAGAACAATAGTTGAGGCAGGTTTAACCACGCTAGCTCATGCTCATCTTCCTCATGTTTTGGCAAGAGGCCTTTGAGTATGCAACTCATCTACAGAATCTCACCCCATCATCAGCTTTGAACTTTATTTCACCTTCTGAGAAACTATTTCACAGAACTCCTGACTATAGCTTTCTGAAAGTCTTTGGGTGCTCAATGTCCCCTTATTTACGACATTACTCATCTCACAAGTTTGACTTCCACTCAAAAAAGTGCCTATACTTAGGCATCAGTTCAAATCACAAAGGGTATAAGTGCATGGATATAACAGGACGAGTCTTCATCACCGAGCATGCGATTTTCAATGAGGTACAATTTTTCTCTTCTTCCTATAATTTTTCTTCTCCTTACACGCCTTCTTCACCCATTACTACACTGCTGCCAGTCACCAAACATATACAGACTTTACCTACCAGCACACATCAAAATAACCAAACTACAAATACACAAAGTTCCTATCCATTAGCTATTACTGAACCTACCTCATCTTCTCTGATATATCACCCTCAACCTGAGCCACGTCTCATGTACAGAACCCATAACATGACAACTAGATCACAATCTGGCATCTTCAAACCTAAATTTTACATGGCAACCACAAATACAGAACCCACCACTGTCAAACAAGCCATTTCCGACCCAAAATGGCTTGCTGCAATGCAAGATGAGCTCACTGCCTTTCACACGAATAACACCTGGATACTTGTTCCTCCTTCTCCTAGCTATAATGTGATAGGTTCTAAATGGGTCTTTCGCATTAAACATAGACCAGATGGCACAATTATCAAATATAAAGCTCGACTTGTTGCCAAGGGGTTTCATCAAACCCCTGACATTGACTTTGACGAAACCTTTAGCCCAGTTATCAAAGCATCTACCCTTCGCATTATCCTTTCATTAGCTGTTCATTATAATTGGTCCATCCGGCAGGTTGATGTTAACAACGCCTTCCTTAATGGGGACCTAACTGAGGCTGTTTACATGTCCCAACCTCCCCAATTCTCTGACCCCAGATATCCCCACCTTGTTTGCAGCCTAAACAAAGCTACTTATAGGCTCAAACAAGCCCCACGATCTTGGTTCCATAAACTACAGCAAGCATATCCTATGGCTTCCTAAACTCTGTTTCCGATGCAAGTCTTTACATATATAAACGACAGGGACTATTACTTACCTTTTGGTCTATGTAGATGACATTCTCACCACTGGAAATGATCCATCTTACATAGCTAATCTCATTTCAAAACTAAACTCAACCTTTGCACTTAAAGACCTTGGGGACATCCACTGTTTTTTAGGCTTTGAAGCCTATAGAGATTCCACTGGACTCTATCTTTGCCAATCTAAATATGTCCTGGACATTCTCAAAAAGACACATATGGAGAACTGTAAACCCAGTTCTACCCCTATTGGTAGTAGCTCAAAGCTTACCTACTCAGACTCTCCTATTTTCGAAGATCCCACTCTTTTCAGAAGTACCATAGGTTCTCTATAGTATCTTGTCCACACTACACCAGATATAGCCTTTTCAGTCAACCGCCTGGTAGGAGCCCTGATTAGAAAATAACGCAACGGAAGAAATAAGGAAAAATTCTAATAGAAAGGACTGCAAGTATCTCACAATACTTTCTAAAAGACCGAAGGAGAATCTCCAATATATG
>JAOSBL010000210.1:14943446-14953529 GCA_027568915.1 Erythroxylum roraimae
CATGTAAAACAATGTAGAAAATATCATTATATGTATATAATGTCTAAACAATATGAAAAACCCATATAGCAACATGTCAATGGTGTATATAAAATTATTAAACAACTGCAAAATCTGATTATCAAATTATTATACAACTAAAAAATTCATTGCAAATAAAAAAGAGGGAAAAAATAATGTAATTGCTTACTAAGAACTGAAAAACCCATATGAGATTGATCCATTAAGTGATTAATAACAACAAAACATCATATTTACTAGTCATAGCAGCAATTTTTGCAATCAGATTAAGGGATTAATCAACCTTACCTCTTTGGCGGGAGTTATGCAGAAGAAAATATGAAGAAAGGCGGGAGGGTTGTATTTTGCATGGGAAAAATTGTGGCTAAGAGTGTGTCCTTTTTGTTGAGTTAAATAAGGATACTATGGTAATTTACATATATTGGAGTTCTCTTGTCTTAGATTTCTCCTCCTTCCCCACCAATTTGACGGGAAACATATTTGGCCTAAACTTTCCTAAGTTTCTTCTCCATTCTCTCACTTTCCCTTTACTTATTTTTATCCAAACGGTGGAAATCAAGAGAAGTTCAATTCTCTTCATTTCTTTTCTCTTGCTTTCCTTCAATCCAAACTAGAGCTAACAATCTTAGACAATGCAACAAAGAGTCACAAGCATGAGAGAGACTAAGAGGGTAACTGGTAATGACGATATGGTGCTTTGACTTGAGAAGATTTAGATTTACATGCAAAAGAAGGGTATGTTTGGATGTGGGTGGAGGGATGGAAGGGAATGGAATGGCCCAAATGACTCAGGCCATTGTTTGGGAGTCTATTTTGAAACAAGATGGAATGGCAATTGATGGCTTTGGAAGCCATCCTTTGCCATCCAAAATTCAATATTTTGTGACCTCCCAAATTGGGGGGTCAAGGATGGAATGACATGGCTTGCCTTCCAAACCCTAATTTAATAACAAAAATACCCTAAAAAAATTAATGAAATTACAACTTCAGTCCAGCAAATACCTACGCGGCTACATGTTACTACGTTCATTGTGTTTCTCCTTCAACTGGCTTCTTCCATTGACGAAAGGGTCCCTCTCTTATTTTATTTAAACTTCCAAACAATAGAGTGGCCCATTTCGTTCCATTTCATTCCACTCCATTCCATTCCGTTCCATTAATTGTCATTCCATTCCATTTCATTCCATCCTAAACTCCCAAACATACCCTAAAGTTTTTTTTTAATGTTTGTTTATTGAAATATCTAATCACTTCAACATTAACCAGAGAATTAAAAAAATGAGAGTTAATTAATTTAAAAATATAATATATTATTTTAAAATATTTAACCATATTTTAAAAAATGAGATGATAAAATTAAATATTTTTTATTTTTATTATAAATCTTCAATTAAATAAGTTTTTATTTTTAATTACTATATTAAAATCATTATAAATCTTCAATTAAATAAGTTTTTATTTTTAATTACTATATTAAAATCTCAATCAACTAATTTTTTTAATAAAAATAAAACCAAATAATCCCTTAATTTATCTTTTTGAGTAAAAAAAATATATTCTAGCCAACTCTTTTTCAAAATGGTTATTTAGTACTAAAGAACTCCAAAGCCTAACCTTCCCTGATTAGGCCTCCCAGTCCCAGACCCAATAATCCACAAACAGATAGAAGGAAGAGTAGCGGAGCTTTTGTCGCTAGCTATCACCGTCCCTTTTGACTGTCCAGAGAGAAGCAAAGCCGAAAGGTATAACCTTACTTTTGATCTGTTTTACTCCTCTTTTCCTTTTCTTTTTTGATTTAAATTCGTTTATCTTTTCAAAGGTTGATTTCTTATTTTCTATAACTTCGTGGTCGGATACGCGAGTTTTTGTTTTCGGGTTTCTGTGATTCGTTTTAGGTATTCTGTCAATTTCTTTGTTTTCTTGGATGATTTAACCTTCCTTTCTTCTAGACTTTATGCTCGTTCTTGCTGATTCCATTGCTTAGGGAATTAGGTTTTTCCTTTTTCGATTGAATGCTAAGAATTTGCATCTGAGTTTTGTTTTTTCGATTCTTAATCTGATCTCTCTGTCTTTTATTATGATTATCAATCTTAGTTCGTTTCTTCTTAGATTAGAATTTGTTTGTTTGTTGCCCCCTGCTGTCTTTGTATTTCAGCTTATACCAATAATTGGTCCCTTTGTGGGTTTTTAATGGCATCATTTCTGTGGCGGTAACAGAATCATAAACTATGCCGAAGAATAAGGGAAAGGGAGGAAAGAACAGGAAGAGGGGAAAGAATGAAGCGGATGATGAGAAGCGTGAGCTCATCTTCAAGGAAGATGGACAAGAGTATGCCCAAGTGCTTCGCATGCTTGGTAATGGTCGTTGTGAAGCCATGTGCATCGATGGCACCAAGCGCTTGTGTCACATTCGTGGAAAGATGCACAAAAAGGTCTGGATTGCAGCTGGTGATATAATCCTTGTTGGCCTTCGTGATTATCAAGATGACAAAGCTGATGTTATCCTCAAGTACATGCCCGATGAAGCTAGGCTTCTTAAGGCCTACGGTGAACTTCCTGAGAGCACCCGTCTCAATGAGGGCATTGCTGGTGGTCTTGATGAGGAGGATGACGGTGGTGGTGATGATTATATCGAATTTGAAGACGAAGATATCGATAAGATCTAGATAATTTTTCTTTAATTTCTTTTTATAAAGAAAGTCAAAGAGAGGACTGGTGACATTAACCGTGCCCTATATATTATGAGCCAAGACTAGGAATTGTGCACCATAAATTTTCATCTTTGATGATAAATTGTCACATTGCATGTTATACCTAATCCTGCTCTGTTTCAATTTCTTTTATATTTTGTCACTTAGATTCTGATATTTTGTAATTGACCAAAATCCTTTGTTATGCTCTGTCTATCGTGGGATGTACGCTAACTATGTTTTAATTTAGGTTAGCAGTCACTGATGCTAAACATGATGGTGCAGTTAGGCTTTCTTTGAATTTAGATTGGATATAGAATTTCGACTACCCTCCAGTTGAAATAGAAATCTTGAATTGTTGCTTATTGCTGAACAACATACTCTTGCAGACTACTGCTATTGCTATCAGCTTCAGGCTAGGATGTCATTAATCACAACCAAGAGAGTTGGCTTTAGGGCGTGACGGATGCATGATAACATTGAGATTGCTTTTATTAGTGTACTTTCACATTATTATACATCTTTGTTGTTTTCGTGTTTCTACTACGGCTCCAGCCCACTGTTCCATTTACGTGCAGAGCACTAGGAACCATTTGTTTGCTGTGCCAATTTAGAACAGAAGCTTGTGATACCCCATACTGTGTACCTTGCTTAAACCTTCTCCCACGACATAATTCAGAGCGTTACAATGAAAGCAAACGCCAAGGAGTAAGGAATAACAAACATTACACTGATTGGATGTACTTATTAAATTGCATATTTGCATTTGGCTTCCTTTTCGCTGCGTAGTTGTTTTGGTTTCCGGTCTTTATCTTGTCCTTTCTCTTTCCTAATCTCTTTAGATTTCAGTAGTTGGGTACAGTATTGTGCCTTAATAGGCCCTTCAAGGCTTAAGTCTGTTCTTGTGAGTTTGAAGCCATCTTGATCATCCCATGCTCTAGTAATGAGCGATCGAGTCGGACATACAGCTCATTAGATCCTTAATTATCTCTCTCTCTCTCTCTCTGAATTGCTACCTCAAAAATTTTCTTGAGGTAAATTACTCTATTTCCCGTCATCTTTCAAGCCAATCCAACTCATCTGCAACGATTCTTCTTCAAACAATTTTTTGTGGTAACATTTGGAATTGAGTCTCCTGCTATTAGTCTGGAAAGGATTAGCAGAATACCTGTTGTGAGAAAAAGTAAATCAATGCCCTTTTGCGCCTGTTTGTTGATTTTAATCTATATTACTCGCCTTGCTATCTTCCCAACCTCCTGAAATTATGTATGCGCAATCAAATCTGTATTGAACAATCACTTTGATTATTTGATTTCGCTTATTCTTATATGCTTTATTGCGATGTTTTCAACTGGTTAATCATGTACTATCATGCAATACCATGTTGTCACCTCAACGGCTAATCATTTGATTTTGCATATCAATCCTGTGCCAATAGTTTATGTTCGTTTTATCGCGTGCATTCCAGTCTTAGTACCAGTCATCTTTCCTTGAATTTGCACACTGAACTTCAGTCATTTTATTCCACCAGCTGCTATAACTTTTCCCGCCTCGCCTCCTTTCCCTCTTTAGACCATCACAGTTTCAGCCTTTCGAACCTTTCAAAGCTGTCTTTCCTTTTCTAGCTTTGACTACAAAAAACACTAGGAAGGATGATTTCCCAGTACCCTCCCGCATTCTTCCTGCGCCACAGGCTACCATTGAACCACTGGAAACTACCACCACTTTCAAACCTAAAACACAGGGTTGAACCCCAGAATAATTGGAAACAGGTTGTTGGAGATCATAAAGCTTCTAACCTTGCCTTTAATCCTCCTAAGGAAATAGATGGGAAGATAGTTGTCTGTCTGGAACTTGAAATACTTGAGGAGGGAGCACGTAGTTGGGAAGCAACACTAGTTAGATTCTTCTTCGACTAACGTCCACCATTTTTGAGCATCCAGAAATGGGCTCAATGGACATGACTTAACAAAGGTCTGACAGATGTCTTGCTTACAGAGGAAAACCTCATTTTATTTACCTTCACTATAACTTCTCATGCTCAAAAAATCTTAGAAGGCCCTTGGCATGTTTGGTATTAACCACTATTTTACAAAATTGGAAGTCGAGCCTCAAGCTTGAATCTATCGAACATTCCTTTATAGATTAATTTTCATAACATCCCTTTAGAATATTGAACTATACAGGAGTTGAGTACCCTTTCTAGCTTCATCGAAACAACTCTTTGCTTTGATGAAAATACGGGTAAGAAGTAGCAGGTGGGATATGCACGTATCTGTGTAAGGGTGGCACTTAACAAGGACCTTCCATCTGAAATACCAGTCACAAGACTTTGTGAGGGAAGCAGGTTATGGGAGGATTTCGTTGCAGTTTCTTACCAATGGAAACCTCTTCCAAACCATCAAGGAAAAATTTGGAAGGCTATGGGGAAAACATTGAAAACAGGTAGTTACCTTGAGCTTATAGGTGAGGAGTAAACTAAGATAGAAGTGGTTAATACTAACACAGGGAGTAATGCTATTGCTGAAACACAAATAACAACAGAGAACTCTATTGGCAAGGAAACATAAGCTAATCCTTATACGACTATTGAAGCCCATGCCAATAATGTGCTTTCCCCAATTGCAAATTTTCCAGGTGAGTTACCTCCTTCGGTTAATAATACTGTAAAGGATCCTTCGCATGATAACACCTGATCAAATGAGTCACTGTACTATTGTACCAGAGTCGAAACTACAACTTCAAATTGTCAATCACTAAACACCTAAACTAGAATGGAAACTGGCATTGATCAAGAGGAGAGTAGTAAACCATTTCAAACAGTAGAAAAAAGGACACAGAGGAGCAAAAGCAAAAGCTCCACACACAAAAACATTTAATATGTCAATAGTAGTATGGAATGTCCGAGGATTGAACTGCCCTACAAAGCAAGTCGCTTTATGGGATTTTGTCAAAAGGGAAAAGCCTCTAATAGTAGGACAACTTGAAACCAAAATAAAGCAAGATAATCTCGGCAAATTAAACATACTGGGTCCGGATTGGAAACAGGTCACCAATCATTCACACCATCTATATGGGAGAGTTATTATCTACTACAAAGTTAATAGATTTAGAGGGGAGGTCCTCCATTCAACAGATCAACTTATACATATGAAAGTATTGTTTCTGTATGAGAGAGTTGATAGCATAATTTTTTTCATCTACGTCAGAAACTTCGGGTTCCAAAGAGCAATGTTATGGAATGATCTAAGAAATATACACCAAGGAATAGATCTGCCATGGCTAATATGTGGGGATTTCAACTCAATTCTTTACAGGTCAGAGGCTTAAGGTAATTGCAACCTTTGTAACTATTTAGAGGATTTCAAGCAACATATTGATAGTTTGGGAGTGACAGATCTACGGCATACAGGGCACAAGTTTACATAGTCTAACAAACAATCATCAAGCTGGTGCATTCAAAAGAAACTAGATTGTGCTTTGGTAAATGATAAATGGATAGTTCATTTTCCCAACAGCTCTATAGTATTCCAGGACCCTCTCTTTTCAGACCACACCCCATTAAAATCGAGAATCTATTCCAAAAAATTGCTAGCTTTTATCCTTTTAGGTTTAACAATTACCTGACTCATGATCCAGATTTCCTTGAAGCTTGTAGGAGAGGTACAGGGTGGGTGTGTATTAAGAGGAACCAAGTAGTATAAATGTGTACAACTACTGAAGGCAATTAAGCAAGAACTCAAACAGTTGCATTCCTTAGGGGGCTCAACAGATGAAGGATGATCTATTAGCAATTCAGAAATTACTAGCTCTCTCACCCTCTAATTTTTCACTCCTAAAAAAAGAGAAATAAGCTCTTTCAGCATAGTAACTTGCAACAAAAAACCATGATTTCCTTCTATAACAAGGAGCTATAGTCAATTGGTTGAAGGAAGGGGATAGCAGCTCAAAATTCTTCTTTAATTCTATTATAGCCCGTAAAAACATTAATAGGATCAACTCGATCTCTACCAATATGGGATAGTTAGTTCAGAACCAAGAGGACATTCTGAAGGAAGCTGTAAATTTTTTTGGTGAACTACTAGGATCTCCAAATTTAGCTTCTAGTTCAAATGTTGAACTGGCAGCTCTTAATTTGAAGCAGATCACGCAGGTTGATAGTTAGTTGTTAACAAAAGTAGAGGAAGACAAGGAGATCAAGGAAGCAGTGTTCAACACGGATTGCACAAAAGCCGCTAGTCCAGACGGTCTAAATGCGTACTTTTTTCAAAATTCTTGGAGTATTACGGGTTCTTGTGTTAAAATTGCAGTGAAGGGATTTTTTTCTACCGGTATATTGCTCAAAGAAATCAACAAAACCTTTATTTGCTTGATAACAAAGAATGCTAATCTCTCAAACTTCTCTGAATTCCGACCTATTGCATGCACAAACTTTCTCTATAAGGTTATTTCCAAGATTCTGGCTTCAAGATTGAATAAAGTGATAATCAAGGGACATTTATAAGCAATAGGAAGATTGGAGATAACATCTTAATCGTGCAAGTGCTTCTCAAAGGATACTCTAGAGCAAATTCAACATCAAATTGCACTATCAAGATCAATTTCCACAAAGCCTATGACAGTGTGTGCTAGAGTTTCTATGGAATTTTTTGTTTGCTTACAAGTTTCCAACATAAGTTGGATCAAGGAATGAATCTCCACGGTAAGCTATTCAATCCTCATTAATAGCAGTCCTTCCAAGTACTTCAAAACTGGGAAAGGACTAAGGTAGGGGGATCCTTTTTCCCCCTACTTTTCATTATGTGCAAGGAAGCTCTAAACTCTATAATCAAGCTTGAAATGGAATCAAATGTCAACTTTAAACACCACTATAAATGTAAGAAAATTGGACTCACTAACTTTGCTTTTACAAATGATTTACTTCTTTTTTTCAATGCCAAACCTGATTCTATTAACAACTATATGAAAGCTTTGCACAAGTTTAAGGTTGTATCTGGTCTACATATAAACTTCCAAAATAGTCATTTTATAATCTCCAAGGGTGCCTCTCAGACGACTTTACAAATTGTTTCATCTACTCTATCTAGGCCTCCCAGTCTCTACCAAGAGATTAACTCTCCTCAAATGCATTCCCCTTATAGAGAAAGTTCATAAGAGAATAGGTTAATGGGTGAACAAATTTTTATCCTTTACAAGGAAGTTACTGTTAAGTCAAGAAGACTTCACTTCTATTAATTTTGGTGACAATCAAATAATAATAATCTTAGAAATGTATGAAATGTTTTGATAAGTTTGTTAAGTGTGCAGAAAAATATAAGTAGCACTTAGTCATCCCAGACGATGCGTCAGCAACAGATGATACATGTCATCATAGACGAAGCGTAAACAACAGACGAAGTGCAAACAATAGACGAAGCACAAATAACAGATGAAGCAATAATATTAGATGATACAAAGAAGAAGATACTCTAGAACGTCAGACAGTTAGTTAGTTGGAGTTAGTTACAGAACTCAACTAAATAACAGGTTCTAGAAGATTAAAGAAGCAGTTTTTAATAAGACAATTGGAGACTTCGGCTATAAATACTAGTCCTAGTCAAAGACTAAAATAACATTGTTTTACAAGAGAGAAAATTATGATTGTACAATACTTAAAAAAATTCTATATTCAAAGGGTGAAACAAGAGAGTGAATTATACTATAATGTAAAGCTCAAACTATCTTTCTTAGAGAGAGAAAGAAAAGGTTGTAGCCTGGAGAAGCTAAGATAGCAGAAAGAATACTTTATGAAAGAGACCTGAAGAGTCTCTGGAAGGGCAGAAAGAATACTTGTAAAGTTGAAGAGTATAATGAAATCTCAAACAAACTCTGAGGACTGGACGTAGCCCAAGGTTTGGGATGAACTAGTATAAAATCGCGGGGTCTATTCTCTAACCCTTATACTTTAATTTTCTTGTTGTTAAACGAGTGGATAAAATTACTTGCAATTTCAATGTGTATCAACTTTAGTAAAGTATCTTTAGTATTCATCTGATAGTTATAAAGATATTCAAGAAATCTCAAAAGATTAATATTTTCTAAAAGATTACACAATTCAACCCCCCTTCTTGTGTATTCTATATACTTTACGTGATTCCTATATTAACAAGTGATTTATTTCAGTTGGTATCAGAGCGCGGTTTCCAAGAACTACCTTTACAAAGTGAGGACAAAGATCCATGGCTGAATCACATTTTTTATAGCTGAAGATGCCTCGATCACAAGACCTCCTGCGTTCAATGGTGAGGATTATCATTATTGGAAGGACAGGATACGACTCTTTATAGAATCCACACATATTGATCTTTAGGATATCATCGAGAATGGACCATACACACTAATAGACGATGAAGGCAATATCATTTCGCGTAACAGATGGTCAGCTAATCAGAAAGCTCGATTTCAGTTAAACTCAAAGGCCAAGTTCTTTCTGAGTTATGCTCTAAGCAGAAGTGAATATGATAAGGTTCATGGATGCGAAACTGCAAAGGAAATGTGCGACATATTATCCATCGCACATGAAGGCACAAATCAAGTAAAAGAGTCCAAGATCAATATTCTTGTATATCAGTATGAGCTGTTCAAGATAAAAGAGGATGAGTCTATTGATAAGATGTTTAGACGATTTCAAACTATCGTTAATGGACTTAAAGCTCTTGGGAGAATCTACGATAATCAAGACTATATCAGAAAGATTCTCAGAAGTCTGCCTACAAGATGGAGACCTAAAGTTACAGCAATACAAGAAGCCAAGGACTTAAGCAAGTTGAAGCTAAATGAATTGCTTGGTTCTTGAAAGATACATGAAGTAGAGCTTGATGCAGAAGATAAACCCAGAAGAGACAAATCTATAGCATTACAGGCTGGTCAGAAGAATCAAAAGAACTACAGAAATAGAATTACATCTTCAAAAGCATTAAAGATTGAAGAAATAAAAAATGATGATGCCAGTGAATCTGATCAAGATTCAAGTGAAGATGATGATGAACTATATTTCAAGAAAGATTAGGAGGATGTGGAAAAAGAAAGCAAAGGGAAATAAAGATTTTTCTTTTAAAAAAAATCACAAAGAAAAGTCAAGAATGAGAAAACTTTTATCGTCTGCTATGAGTGCAACAAACTAGGACACTACAAGTTTGAATTTCCGTTGCTCAAAAGAAAACCGAAGAAAAGTAAAGAAAATAAAAAGAGCATGATGGCAACTTAGGAAGATTTGGATTCGTCCAAATCTGATTCCGATTTAGAAGCATCAGTATAAGCAAATATATGCTTAGTAGCTGAAAAGGAATGCGACGATGAGGTAACTTCTAATTTTAATGAACTTCAAGAGGCA
>JAOSBL010000210.1:14962255-14979750 GCA_027568915.1 Erythroxylum roraimae
GGTCTTATCATTAAAGGGTTTAATGGTTGTCATTTAATGTTGGCATGTAGAAAAACTTATCAACCTTTTAACATTCTTTGGATTAAAGAAGGAGTAAGTGCATTTGTTGCTCTCTCTCCCTTCTTTCATCTTGCAACCAAAAATGAGAGTATCATTTTTATTTTTTGCCTTTTCATCTAGCCATATTAAACAAGTGTGAATGTTTCATTTATGGCTCTCTCTTTCATTTTGATTAAGAGAATGAAGTGGTGCAAAAGTTGCCCCTCCTTTTTCCTTTGCCAAAATTGGTAATGAGAAGAGTGTCATTTTTGGCTTCCTTCAACTAAGGAAAACCTCTTCAATATTTCTTCTCCTTTCCCACCAAAGGATCTTGTTAACCAAGTTGTCTAAGGAGAATAAGTGGTAGATCGGATTGGTTGAGGATACGACAAAGAGGAGAGGATACAATAGCATAGAGAGGATACAATAGCAAGAAGTCAAAGCTGTAGCAAAGGAGTCAGTATAATTTCGATCTTGTTCTTATGCTATTTATTTTTCTAATACCATATCATGTATGGATTAAATATGTTGATTTGGTTATTATGCTTCCGCTGCATTTTGATTTCAGAAAATGTTTTGGAAATCTACCATTTAGCCAAATCTAGTATGCTTTTGTTTTCAATCCAACAAAGAAGTGAGTGCATTGAGTAAAATATTGGTGAGGGTGTAAAGGTCTATTCTTTTGAATTCAATAAGGTTATTAACGTAATTACTACTAATATTGACTTATGAAGTTAGTTTTAGGATAACTTAACTTTATTTGTATATTAATTTGATGAATGTGATATGAAGATTTATAGTATGAATGAACAGGTTAAGATTAATGAAAGATAGATGTTGGAAGTTTAATAATTTAGATTATGATTTGCTTGAGGATAATGTAGTATGTGCTACAATATGTTTTGATTCTTTTATTTAATGCAATTGTTTTGATTGATCTATTGTGATTCAATTATATGGTTATATATGTTTTAATAGATCTAGAATATTAGTACATCATCTGATTTTATAGCATAAAGATTGAGAAATCCTATGTATGAATAGATCTATTATAATTTAAAGGAATTGATTGCAAACCTAGAGGTAGGTCGACATAAATCCTCTGGATTATGATGAAGCCTAACATTGGAATTCACAAGTCAATAAAATAATCCTAGAAACATTAACTTGAATCATTTCAGTTAATAAACCTATGGATTTGTTATTAGTAGTCTTGAGATAGTTATTAACATAAGATAGAAATTTCTACGGTCCAATAGTCAATAAAACAATTGCATGATAAAAGGTTAATTTTCTATTAGTTTTAGGGAGATTCATTACCTAGACACTAATTCTTGATATTGATTATTTTTTAAGTAATTTCCATTATTTATGTGTTAGTTATTATTTCCTAATTTTTTAATTGTTTATTTATTATTTTTAATTAAAAACCAATCAATAGTCTGGATAATAGAAGAAAAGTAATTACTAGTAATTATTGTCTTCATGGGATCGGGCTAAGTCATACACTTGTAGTTAATTCAAATGTTGGCTTTAAGTTTAGAGCTAATCAATTTTTTGGTAGGGGTTAACGATTTTAATAATTTTCTTAAGATTATTATAATCTCAGTTATTAAATTCAATGAATTGATATGTTAACTTAATTGAAATTTGTCCATCATTACTTTACTTTGTTATTGAATATTGATTTGAATTAACATGCAAAAAGGATGATAGATAGAATAAAATTGCTTTTATAAGTCATATTTTAATAGTCATTGAGATAGTCAAGTTGAATGAAAATTGTGTATGATTTACACATATAAACCCATCTTTTCCATGAGCTATTGAGCCTAAGATCAAAAATTTAAAAAAAATTAAGCTCTTTTTTCTTTCATGTGTGTTATCATGTATAGTTGAATAATTTTAGAACTTGTTTTATTTTGCATATTGAGACCACTCGTTAAATTAGAAGCATCGATATGATGAAGGCACTTAGATTTAACAATTTGTTTTAACCAATTTTTTTGATAATTACCTTACCTATAATTTATCTTTAGGGATAACCAATTTTGAGACGTAGCCTTTTTCATTATTTAAACCCCAATTATTAATCTTTATCATGCTTTTCTTTGAAGCTTTTTTTTTGTTTTTAACCTTGAAGGTTATTTACATTACTTTCTGTTTGAAACTTGAAAATTTGAAAGGTTCAATATCTCTTTAATAGTAGTACATGATGAAAGCTCAAAAAATTGAGCACAGAAAAGAAAGAAGAAAAATATATAATACTAATAGATTTATAATGAAATGACCTATGTATAATGATAAGTGTGAATTGCATTGTGTTTTAAGGCATAGTTTCATATGTGTTTAGCCGTTAATTTAATCATTTAGTATATGTTTAGGTTAGAATTGTGTTAGTTTGTTAATTATTTGTGTTTTAAGTGTTTTATGGGTTAGTACAAGCTTTTAAGCTTAAATATTATATTTTTAAGGTACCTTGATGTGTTTGTTAGTGTTTCAAGGTCAATATCAAAGAATGGAAGAGTTTCGAAAAACATTCGAACCAAAACAACAGCCTACGATCGTGACAGAAGGCTTAAATGTAGGCCACGATCACGGCTTGCAGGGCAACGATCGTGGCCTACATCGGGCAGATGCGTAGACACTCACGAACGTCAAGTTTCGAGGGATTTTTCAAACCTTTTGGACCTCGAAAAAACCTAGGGTTACCCAAAACATAAAGAAGTAAAAAGAGAACATAAAGAGGCAAACAAAAAGAGCTTTTGTATCAGCCACCTTGAGAAACACTAAAGAGAATTCGTCGAGAGATTGAGGAAGAGAGAAGAGGAGAAGAAGCTGACTCGACGTACTTCCCGGATCAGGAAGTTTCCCGACATCGCTACCTCCTGTCCTCCATTTCGATTATATTTCCTGTTTATTTTCAATTTTATCATTGTATATAATTGGATTGAATAGTTGATGATAGAATCTTAAATGTCGAGGATATTCTAAACTCACCTTTGAAGTTTTATTCTTGAATTAATGAAATCTGATTGTTTATGTGTTTATTGGATTTTTTGTTATTTAATTCTGTGATTGCATAATTCGATAATAAACTTAGAGGGTGAATCAAATGAAATAAGATTAAATTGTGCTAACGAGAGTTAGGTGATTTAATAGAGTTAGAATTAAATCAAATCGGTAAATTGTGCAAAGAGAGATTTTGTATAGATATTCGATAGTTTATTAGAGAACTTCAAAACTAATTAGGGTTTTGGATAGGTTGTAAATTGAACCCTTTTATTATCCCAATCATACCTTACCTAAGCCTCATTACAATCATATAAAGACCTTTTGATTTTAGCTTTTAGTTTACATAAGTGGTAGAGATGTGATAAAATTGCAAGCCTATGGTAAGAGTTCTACTATTTGTTGATTTGAGAGTTTGGTTCTTTTCACCCTAAACACTTAAATGCATTAAGTGAAATCTTAATGAGGGTATAAAGGTTTATGCTTTTGAATTCAATAAGGTTATTGATGTGATTATTATTAATATTGACTTATGAAGTTAGTTTTAGGATAACTTGACTCCACTTATATATTAGTTTGATGAATATGATATGATGATTTATAGTATAAATAAACAGGTTAAGATTAATGAATGATAGATGTTGAAAGTTTAATAATTTAGATTATGATTTGCTTGAGGACAAGCAAAAACTTAAGTGTGAGAATGTTTGATATATGCATTTATACACCCGTATTTGATATTTTTCTTGATATTTTGTTATTTTAATTTATATTTGGTACTTAATTCACTCCAATTACTTAATTCACTCCAAGTGCATTTATAAGTTATAATTGCCTCCATGGACTAAAAGGAGAAGAATTCAGATGATAATGCGGAATAAAAAGAAGACTTGAAGCAAGGTAGAGATACACGACTGTTTTTACACCCTTGTAAGTCTCAAAACTTGTGTAAAATCTCAAATTCTAGAGGTTTTGGAATATAAACAGTCTAGTACACGCCCATGTATCGGACTATGTATCTCGTAAATAAAATTTACTGCAAAAAAATTGTGTACGGAGGCTAATTGAGAGGATTAGATTTTCTGATCCGATTTCAGACGTGAAGAACATTTAGAAAGGGCAATATTGATCCAAAGATGTGGAGAACATGAAGAAATCATCAAAAGATCTAATAGATTGCAACATTAAAACCCAAACTTGCAAAAACATTCGATAGAAAAGAAGGGAGTGATTTTTATTCATTTTTCTTCCAACTTATCTTTGATTTCATTTCTATCATGTGTAAATAAACACTTTTTAGTGTCTAGGTGTAATGAATGCTAGTTTGTGCTACAATGTGTTTTAATTCTTTTATTTAATGCAATTGTTTTGATTGATCTATTGTGATTCAATTATGTTTTTTTATATATGTTCTAATAGATTTAGAATATTAGTACATAATCTGATTTCATAGCATAGAGATTGAGAAATCCTGTGTATAAATATATCTACCATAATTGAAAGGATTTGATTGCAAACTTAGAGATAGGTTGACAAAAATCATCTAGATTTGACTTAAACCTAACAGCGGAATTCATAAATCAAGAAACTAATCGTAAAAAATTTAAACTGAATAATTTTGGTTAATAAACGTATGGATTAGTTGTTAGTAGTCTCGAGAGAGTTATTAACATAAGATAGGAATTTCCATTATCCAATAGTCAATAAAACATTTGTATTATAAAAGGTTAATTTTTTAATGGTTTTAGGGGGATTCATTACCTAAGCACTAATTCTTGATATTGATTGTTTTCTAAGAAATTTTCATTATTTTTTGTTCATTATTGTTTCCCACTTTATTTTAGTTGTTTAAGTATTATTTTTAATTAAAAACCAGAATCTAATTCGTAGGCTCAATAATAGAAGAAAATTAATTACTAGTAATCATTGTCTTCGTGGGATCAACACACACTTACCTGTGCTAGCTACAGCTATGTCGTGTATTTGTGGTTAATTAAAATATTGGCCTTAAGTTTAGAGCCAATCAAAATTTAACCATGTCTTGGCTTGATCTTTAAATGTGAACGGAAAGAGCCTTATTCTAACACCATCTTCCAACAACCCATTGTATTGGAATGTGTCAAAAATCTCAAAAAAGTTGGCCAAATGAACATTAGGATCCTCATTAGCCATTCCATAAAATTAGACATTAGTTTGTTGTATATTTAGTAGCGCCGGTTTAATTTCAAAAATGTTGGTCTACATTGGTGGTCTCGTTATTCCTTATTGGTTAGCATTGAACCTTGGCCTCATGAAGTCTATAAGGATTCTTTGTTGTGCTCCTTGATTCCTTTCCTCCACCATTATTCCCTTTATTACTACTTAATGTCTCATTTTTCAAATCCCCTCTCTTACCTAGTGATGTTGAAAACTTGTGTGCCTATTAGTTTGACTGAACTCTTTGTAGATCTTGTGTTCATTCACCTACAAACACATAAGAAATGTGTTATAATGCTTAAATAAAGGTAACTTGAATTACAAGTATATAGCAGATTGTAGTTAAATTAAAAACTTTCTTCACTGGAAGTATATAGATCCTATCGATAAAAAAAAGTATCATCCCATGAGGACTGTAGTAGTCACCTAACATTTCTTGTAAACTTTGTTTAAGGTAAACAATAAGATAAATTATTAAAATTTAAACTAAAATAAAGAATTGACTTAAAAAAGCAGCAATGAATTGGTTAATTGATCAATGATGAAAACCAGGAATTACTTCTTTCTTTATTTTCACTTCACCTTCTTCATTTAATATTACTTGACCCTAGATATCCAATAATTATAATTAGCTTCTATCAATATGATTAGCCTCTATCAAGATCTAATCAAGTAATCCTAGTTAAAATAAATACAAATTGAATTGTGACCTCTCGATCTGTCAAAACTCTTCCTAACTATGCAATTGGATTTGAAACAATCCTATGGATGACTAATAAACCATTAAGATCTCTCTTCAATGCCTATTAATTTAATGTTTATAGGTCTATTGAGTACCAGCTCTCATTTTGCAATGCAATATAAATAATCTAATCTAATCTCTTAATTCAAATTGAATATAAAGCAATAAACATCACAAGCATATTTTATTAAATCAATAAAGTAAACAAATAAATCAAGAGTAATTACTAAAAGGAATTTAGTAATTTATAGATGTAACTCTATATGACAATTGATTCATCACTAACATTGAACAATGATAAGGAAATAAAAGAAAAGAGTAGAGAATTGAAACTCAATGTCTTCTCTTCTTTGCCTTAAAATGAAAAGTATAGCTTTTTCAGTTTTGTTCTTTTTTATCTCCTCTTTTGTTTTATTAAAATGAATTGTGTATAGATAAAACTATATCTACATTGCAATGAGTTCATGGCTTTATGCCTACAAATAAATATACACTATGACAAAAAAGACAAAAGTAGCTAAATTAACGTAGTACAGATGATAACAAAAACCAAAACATTAGAGATGCCATCTATTCTTCATTTTCGCAGAAAAATTGCACTATGCTTTGTGAGCCAACAATCATGCTCTAATTTGATTTACTATTCGATCAGCCAATTGGTATTGCTCCAATTTCATTTTAGAAAACCTTCTTTTGCTTCTCTCCAAATGTTATAAATAGAAATGGTGAAAACTACTTGATAAGAATGAAGTTGGTGCTTCCATACCGAGAGCTTGCTATAGCCCAACTTAGCACCTGATCCCATCTATAATAAATATTAGTAGCTGGTAGCAGATGTAACAAATGGCTTCAAATAGTTGTAGAGAAGCAGCACTGAAAGAACAAGTGGTCTCAGTCCTCCTCCAGTCTGTTACAGAATAAGCATAATACATCTTCGCTATCTCGCCAATGGACCTTGGTTTTGAGACAGTTTTTTATAGTAAGCCAAGTAATGAAAGATGCCTTGAGGCAAAGCTTGTTTTTCCATAAGAGATTGTACCGAGGGACTAACGTGGAGTGGGGGTAGAACAAGTGATGATAAAAAGCATTAGTGAACTGACCATTAGAATTTAGAATCTAGGAAATAGAATCATCAGTTTAAGTTGCTTCTAATGAAGGAAGGTGATCAATCAGGGAATTAAAACCCTTGAAGTTTCCATGCCAACGCCCTTCCATGATTAGTGTCGAAGCTTTAAGATGTAATGGCATTCGATTTATAAGGTGTTGAAAAGCCACCGAATACACTAGAGGACTGATATCAAGCCAATTGTCAAACCAAATCCAAGTCCTCTCACTATTTCCAATTTTATGATTGATGCAAGGATAGATGTTATTCCAAAATTTCATCATTTGACTGAGTAACCAAGAGCCTTCCTTAGAAAAATCTACTTGCCAAGTGTTAGTATTTTTCCAATAGTACTCATGTATCCATTTTATCCACAAAGCCTTCGAATCAGTGATTTATCTCCTCTTTTTGTATTTTGCAGCTGCCTTTTGGTGCTTTTCACTTCCTTTTTATACTCTTAATCTTTCTAGGTTTTCTTCTAAGGTTTATCCATATTTTTTGTTAGAAAATATCCCTAAATAGTCAAAAGTATATAAAAAAACTTGCGACCTAGAAAGGTTCTTTACACGATCATGCATGGGCTTACTCTAGCTTTCTATCACGGTCATGCATTCCACCAACTTGTTGTTGTTTTATGCACAGTTATGCATCTCATACACTATCGTGTTAGATATTGTACTCTAACTCCTCCTTAAGCATTTAAATTGTGTAAGTTGTCGAAACATCTAAATTACGTTAGGCTTGATCTCAAAATTATTGGCCTCTATTATAGGCTAGTAATGTCAGATTATGTCCTCATAAGTGATGGTCTAGTATAATCTCTTATAGGATATTGTCCTCCTTATCCTGCCATTATATTTGGTAGTTGTAGACTTAGAGCTTCTAATTATCTTCAACTTCTTAGGTTTCTCTCCCTTAAGTTCCACAGTAAAGTCCTTTTGATTTTTAGATCTAGATCAAGTGATAATCTAAGATAACTCTTAGTCATAAATCAAAGTACCAAAATCCTAAAATTCAACAATCAAACACAAGATGAAGAAAGAAAGTTCTAAAATAAAATAAAAAAATAAATAATTACGAATTTTTCATTAGTTTAATAAAAATAAAGTGTTCCTAAAATCCTAGTACCTGATAACAACACCAAAAACTTGATGTATAAGTTAATGATTCGAGCAATACTAAAGATCAACTAGACAAGTACAACTATCATTCTTATGGTATAGTCTATTAAATATAAGTACAAGTACTAGTAATAATTATTTTTTTATTATCTAATTTAATGAAATGAATAACTGACTTAAAAAATAATTAACTAAACTAAAATTGATAATCTAAAATAATAAGCTAAAGAAAATAACATTTAAATAGTAATCAAGATCCACATTAGAATCTCCTAAGAACCTTTCTATGTTTAAATTTATCTTGATTTTATTACTAACATCAATTTTTTGGACTTGATTCAATTGTTAACACCAATTTCTTGGACTAATAGAAATTTTAATAATATAACCATATTTGTTCTCAAGAAATACAACTTTTACTCTTAAGTTGGTTAATTGAAATCTCTTTCTAATCAAACCCTTTAAGAATGCATTAACATATTCTATAAGTTAATTTATTAGATTTAATTCTAACCTAGAAGATTTTTGTGGTTTTATTTATAGGATTTCATGCAACTATTATTATTCATTACAAGTTCTATTCATATATATGATTCCTTAATTTCTATATATGAAATTTGAAAATGAATCAAAACAGCAAATTCCAATCCATCCCAAGAAATAATTGTGAATAATTTATATTAAAAACTTGGGTCTTTGATTATATCAAAGAATCAATCTAAACAAATAGTTCAAATATTCGTCTCATCTAGATCCATCCCAATTTAGTTCATATTAAACTAAAAATACCAAAAAGAGTAAAAAAGAATACAAAATAAAAGAATTCATTCTCATGAATCTTGAAATCTTAAAGTTCTTCACTTAAATCTTGATAGGAATCTCTTCATTCTCTCCAAAGTTGCTCCTTTCTTATCTATAATTGCTCAAATTTAGGTTTGTTTTATTTGATATTATCATAACAGTCCCCCTAATCTTTTTATATCAAAATACCTTAGAAATTTCAAAAAATTACTTCCAACATAGTTCCAACTTCAACCTATATTGCACCCATGTTATTTAACCTCAAACTTTGTAAAAATTATAGTCAATATTAATCTCCAATACAAATCCACGTTGTCCCCATGTAACTTAGCAATGAGTGGGGATTGGACATGAATCCATGTTGGAGATGTGTTCCAAATTCTTCCTCTAAAATCGTGTCAAGATTGCTTCAGGTTGATTTCAATTGGCTCGAATTTGTTCCTTCCTTATTGGAGATCTAACACAAGAACTAAAAATGAAATATAAATCAAATTAAATACTAAATCCTTTTAAAAAGAAAAAATACTCTCAAAATCATGCTAAAATACATAATTAGCACATATCAAACCTGTTGTAATAGCAATAGATAATTAAACATATTATGGGAGCGACAAAATTGGACATGTAAGAGCAATAGAGAAACTAAATGTCTCAATCAAATTCAATAAAAATAAAAGCAACAAACATGAAATCAAAAACAAAACTCACAATAAAAAATGAAAGTGTAACCAAATGGACCCTAAAATTTATTGTATTAAAATGGCACTTAACTTATGTAGCTTGAATTTAAAAGTTGAATAGTTTGATTTGAAAATTCCTTATTGTGAAAGAATTAGAAGAGATTACACCAAATAAAGAGAACATCTAATATATAAGTCGTAAAAAAAAAATATTTTAAAATAATGGGACAATTTAATTATTATATATTTGTAAGAAAATATACTAATGAAGATGTCATATTCCCTTATTTTATATGAACGATATTAACTATTGATAATAATATTGAGAAAACTGAAAATATAAAATAGTATAGGAGAAATGGATTGATTGGTTATCCGTACAAAATATAATTGAAAAGATGTAGGTTTATTCAACATGAACAACAACATATTTATGAGTATTCCATTTGTTGGCTATTTCACATAAATTATTTGGAAGTGTTCTATAATTAAAAAAAGAGAGAGAGAGAGATAAGAAGTTTCTTATTCTTCAATAATTAATAATTTAATGTAAAATAACTATAAGATTAAATATCACATATGCAGTTGGCACTGTAAGTTAGTTCCTCTCAACTATTTGGAGAAGACATTAGATAAATTCTGGAGTACTTACCCGTTTTTATTTGGATAGTAATACACCTATGTCAAATACATATATTAATACAAATATACAATGTGATATTAACAACAAAAAGTCCCTATCCAAATACTTCACTGTCTTTTGAAAATGGACTATTTGTTAGTAATCTATATTTGCATTTTGTATTTCTCCAGACTAAATATAATTACATTGTCTTATACGTAAAGCATTTTTGTAAGAATTGGATTAATAACATTAAACAAGTACTCCGCATTGCAATAATCAAAATGTGATGCAGTTTCAAAATAAATGTAACCTTTCACTCAAGGTTGAGGGATGTCCTAATTATGTTCTATCTTTTAAAAAAAAAAGACTTATTTAATAGTATTAAAGTTGGAAGTTCTTATTAAAAATTTTAAAGATTTCGAACTAAAGCTTTTAAACTTTTAACTATATCCCGAAATCAACATGCCGACGTACGGAAAATGAATCTTTTTTCAGGGGACTAATCCTCTGTCTCAAAAATGGTGTACCTATCTTGTCCCAATGCATCCCACCCATCTATTTATGTGGGCCCCCCAAAAAAAGGTGTACCTATCTTGTCCCAATGCATCCCACTCATCTATTTATGTGGGCCCACATAAATAGATGGGTGGGATGCATTGAGATAAGATAGGTACACCTTTTTTTGGGACAGAGGATTTGAAGGGCTTTTTCCATACATGGAAAGCATGTATAACAACTGAAATTGCATCAAACTTTACTGGCCATACCGCTTCCCACGGCATAGTCATACTTGTACCTTTTTTTTTTTTTCCCTCTTTCCACAGCATATTCATATTCATTATCTGTTTTTCTTATAATAATCAAGAATTACGGATTTCCTGAATTGCCATCCAGCACAAAACAGAGATTAGAACATTTGCACAACTACAGTATCCTTTTCTTTTCTTATTGACCGTAAGCGAAAAGCCAGCTCTAGTCATTTTCTGAGGTTGAAAATGGTTTGAGAAAAATGTGATCCACCTTGAATTTGAAGAGGGGCATTCAAGTACTAGATGGGCTTGAACAAGGCGTCCATGCGTACACAAGCAGGCCCAAAATCAATACGATTGCTCTTCCAACGAACCCAGTTGGCAGAGATGATGCAACTCCGAGATACGGTAAAGGTAACGTGAAGACGTACACAGATAATGGCACTGTCAATTGAAGCCCAGAAACAGACTTTTCTTAGTTCTCACTCACAAACGATATGAATGCTTTATGAACTTCGAGCTCATTTGGTTATTCCAATAAACGTCTAACCTGGGTGAAACACAGCTAAAATGGAAGGATGCGTATCTCTAATGCATCATATTTTTGTAATTTGTCAAAAAAGATATCTAAACCATAGGAAACCCGTGTTCCATCATTTTGCTCGGTGTCTTGCTTAAATTTTTACGTAGAAAATTGGCAGTTGCTTACCTATTCGGCAGTCTACATTTCAAGACGAAGCAGAACATACCTGAAAAAGTGGAAGCAAGGGAAGACACAACAGCCGAGGAGATCTTTAAGAGATGCAGCAATGATATGTTAAAACCCATGTTAATGATTATGAACAGCAACGGTAGAAGCGGTGCACCATCACATCCTATCACAGCCAAAATATAAGGTAAAAGGTAAGACAATTGTCGCTTTTAGCAGCAATAGCCAAACTGACAAACTTCCCCATGTCAAGACCTCCCACCATACGGACGGACAGCTTCAAGTGTAATTCAAGAACTTAAGGAATATAGATATTAACAACATTAAGTACTTATTGCGGCCTTTTCAAACAGAAACTGAAACAAAACCGAAAAATTCTGAGAAGAGAAAGAAGTATTAGTCTCAACTTACCACTTGATAAACTACCGATATTAAGAAAGCACACTGCACCATCTCTAAGATAGTTTGGAAGTTGACTAAACGGTATACCCCATAACTTTGACATAAAAGGTATGAGAAGGCATACAAACAGTGCCTTGACAAAGAAAACAAGCAACAAAGTTAGCATTTCATTCTTTCTGGAATAATAACACAAGATTTACATGCTAAGATTCCAAATTTTTGTAATTGCACTGAAGTATACCTACTTGGAAAGCAGATCCGTAGGAGTTTACAACAAACAGATCTACTGAACCACCCTGTGGTATAAGGATCATTACCACGTCAAAATTCCTCTAAAGCATAAATTCCATAAGAAGAAAACAAGAAGCAAACTAAAGTTGGTGAAGTTCACCTTTATCATCAGACAAACAAGAACATTTTATTTGGGAGCTTCCAAACTATAGGTCACAACAATCCTTTTTCTATTTTATATTTCTGGGGTCATTATAAAAAACTGAAAGACTATATCTATTTAAGAATATAAATGGTTTTAGCCACAGCAAGTGCAGTAAAATGCCATTTTTCTGCGGCTATAAACAGGGACGGAGCCATGTACATGGGGAGGGGGGCCATGGCCCCCCCTTTCAAATTTTTTTTTTTTAAAATTATTATATAATTAAAATTTTTAAAATTATAAATATAAGTGGCCCCCCTTTAAAATTTTTTTTTGCATTTAGATGTTGACCTCCGGCCCCCCCTTAGAGTTAAGTCTGGCTCCGTCCCTGGCTATAAAAGAATTCTTAGATCCTTTATGGTAATATATCATAGGTCCAGAATAATATACCTTTAACTGTTGGCCAGCCTCTAGGAATATAATTTCCTGAAAACAACTTAATCCATCAATACAGAACCTATACATTAAGCTCAACAAATCATGGGAAAAATTTGTAGAGATTACTAACCTTAAGCACTGTATCAGCAGCTTGCAAGAAAAAAGAAAATATCATCAAAAGACTCCAAAATATGCCAGCTTCCTTCAATGAATGACCAGAACTAGATCCACTGCAGAAAAACAAGTAGGTTCTCATGGTGAGATGCATCTAACGATGTTATAAGAGGAAAGGATAACTAACTAAAGTTTTTAGTTTGCTAATAACTGTAAACGAAGTCTGGATGGGAAATGGCTTGAATCTATCAAAATTTTCTGCTCTTAGACAACAAATATTCAAAAGTACAGCGACAAAAATCATCCAACAAAATTACACGTCTAGATTGATAAGGAAAATTACAAGTATCCACCAAAACTGGAGACGTCTAGCATTAATATCATGCTTCACTTGTGCTCAAAGATGATCGTGCAAGTTTTACCTTGCTACAGTTATGACTACACCAACTGCAACAAGTAAGCATCCAAGTAACTGATTGAATCTATATCTCCTCCCAAGAAAAATAGTTGATAGGAGAAGCTGCCATATGAGAAAGGTCTGCAACAAGAAATAGGCAAAATGAACCATCTAAATTGCTAATTTCCATTTCCAGAAAAAAATGTCTGGAAATGTTCACATGCCAACGGGCATGTTACCCCAGGATTGCTTTTTTACACAAAAACCATATGTTCCAAAATTCTTCAGACATCCACTTTGGGCATGCTCGTAAACGTGCAGTTAGAAACTAAGAAAATGATGCTCAATTAAAGCTCTCAACTTTTATCTATTTTGTCAAAATTATTATCTGATATGTAAATAGTGCTAACGATCCATACAAGTCTTCAGAAATAAATAATCCCGTTCAATTCCTCAGTTGCTAGTAGACATTCCTCTCAGTTTAGACCATCTTTTCTAGGATTATCTAGTGTTTGTAGTGGTTCCAGAACAAAGCTGAAAATAACTGATCAGAGTGACCCTTACCTGAGAAAGAATTGGAATTGATGCCCCAGAAAGAATAGCTGATTGAAGGTAGAAACCCAAACAAAATGTGTAAGATGTTGACAAACTTCTTGTCAATGACAAACTCATAAGTATAGATGTAACATAATAATGTTAAAATCTGGAAGTAAATTATTCGTAACTTGTAAGATTATAAATTGGAAGCTAAGAGTTCATCTCAACGTTCAACCATCTCTCTCTCTCTCTCTCCCCCTCTCTCTCTCTCTCTCTCTCTCTCTTTTTAGCAAAGAGCAAACTATTCTGTCGCCTTTTACTAAACAACTTTCAACCTTTTGAACCTTGGTAGATGAGTTCTATGGCCATTAGGCTATATCTTTGATGGATTATCTTGATTTTACTGCTCAAAGTAAGCTTAAATAAGGACAATCCTCCAAATTATAGTGAAATAATTTCAGAGGAAAAAAATTCAAACCACAAACTCCAACAAACAACCTCGTTGGACCATTATTATAGTACATTAGAAATCTACTTTGATATTATTATAGTAAATTAGAAATCTATTAGGACCATGTTTATTTATTGTCTTCTCCATCCAACCAAAAAATTGACAAAAAAGTATTTTGATGATAGTATAACATATGAATGGCCTGGAAATCAGAAAGTATGGAAAAGAGATAGAAATCAATGAGGCATATATCACCTGCAGCTGCCATTCCAGTTGCTGCAGCAAGAGCCTCCAGGAGTCCAACAAGAAGAAATGGAGCCTTGGGCATAGCAAGCATCTCATCCGTAACAATGCCAGCACGGTACCGCACATGCAAAACAGTAAAATATACAAGAAGGTATCTGGAGAAAGACGACATGAAATTTATTTTTTAACTTTTGCGCACGTCCCAATAATGGAGGTGAATTTTTTTTACAAAAATACATTTCTGGGTACATGAACAAGCGTAAATGTGTATGCAAAATCTATTTAAAAAAAATCGTCCCTTCAGCATCTATTACAATTTTGAAGTCTTGGGAAATAAAGAGGCATTGGCAATAGTTTTAGCTCTCTGTAAATAAAATAAACAGGCATTCCTAGCAGATTGGGGCGTGAGAGTCATTTGAGGAGAAGCGAAGGTGAGTTTGATGATTTGATGAAATATGATGTGAAGTGTAAAAGCTTTTAAGGGACCACAAATGCAAAAGGTCAAGTCGGCGACAGAAAGTGTACTCTATGCCCACGTGGCGTAAAGTATCCCATGGGTCTAGCGTACCCCAAGCAAAGTAGTAGTGTTCAACTAAAGGCTAAAGCATATTATGTGGCGAATGAGACATGCTTGACTCCACTTCTAAAGGCTTTCGTTCAACTTGGACCCACCACTAGCCGCCTTTCTTTTTCCATCTTGATCATCTTTTTAATTTTTTAAATCAAATCATATTTCATTATTTGGACATGAATCCTTTTTCCCAAGATTTAAAAATAAATCAAGCAAAGCCGGCTCAATCATTCTATCTTATTTGGCGAAGAGGATGTTTAAAAGTTAGGTAACAAATCATCGCCTCCCACATTAACCGCAACAAAACAAAAGCTTAATACAGACACAAGTATTCACGATGAACCAGATTCAAATGACGATGACTTGTCCATTAAGGATTCAACAATGAACTGGCTAATCTCAAAGCAAGAAAGATGGGGGCGAACCCAATCCGATAAACGGCTCGTAGCCACACGTCAATGAATAAAGAAAGAGAACTATGGGAAGGTTTTCCATAATAAGAGCATGTCCGACGCTCGTATAATGCCCGGCCATTATATGAGCTTGGCATTATATGAGCGATGAGAGTGTACTAATACTGCACCAATAAGGAGCATTATATAGATAATAAAATGTTGACCAGTCTCTCTCGACTTTTTTGACTAAGAAACCTTTTTTTCAATGTTCCTTTTTTTTTTTCCAATAACCAACTTTTTGACAAAAATCATTTCATTTCCAATAATAATTATAATATTTTATATTTAAGATTGTTGTATTTAACTAATTAATTTTAAGAAAATAACTCCATATCTCATTACATCACTTTCCACAATGCATTATACTCTAAAAAGTATAATAGTATGGAGCCACATTCATATCATATTTTTATTTTAATAACTCACAATACATGTCCCACATAAATAAATTTATTTTTTTAGAAAATATTTTATTAACAGTTAGGAATAAATAGTTTTAAACATAAAACAATGTTATTTTCTTAAATTAATTAGTTAAATACAAAATCCTAAATATTAAATATTATAATCATTATTAGAAATGAAATAGCTTTTGTAAAAGAGTTGGCTACCGGAAGAAAAATACAGAATCCTTAGAAAAAAGGCTGTTAGCCAAAAAGTCGAGGCATTAGATTTTATTATCCATATAATGCTCCTCATACCTGCAGTACTAGTGGGCTCTCTCTAATGCTTGTATAACGCAAAGCTCGTATAATGATTGTGCATTATACGAGCATAGGAGATGTTCTGAAATAGAAATATGATATAAATGTGGGTCTATACGATTATACTTTTAGAGTGCAATGCATTGTGTAACAATGAGATATGGTATAACGCACAATTAGACATGAATTGCCTCAGGGCTATGGAAAGCGCTTCAGCGACCATATTTCGGAGCCAACCAGAACCCTAAATTCACATGACCAAAAACTATCTCCAAAAACCAGACCAGTCTGTTGTTTGTTATTGTACAACTAAATTATCGGAACAATAACATATAAATACCAGACATGTAATTTATTGGTTTCACACAATCCTAAGCAAGTTTTAATAAATATCAACGCCAGGACAATATTGTACTGTTTCCAAGCCGACACTATCCATCTCATGGATCTCTGGAAGCAGTAGATATAGCTCTGGCAACAGGCAAATCAAGAAATACACACATATCAAGCAAAGAGTTAAGGAAATTACCCGAAAGTAGCAAGCTGCGCGAGAAAGAAAGGGTAGTGTTTGAGAGGTACTAAAGCCAGTTTATAGAACACCCGATTCCCTACACCCAACACCACTGTAATCGCCGCAGCAATCCCTACCTCCACTCTCCGATCTTTGATCTCCGCTGCCGTCTGATGACTCCTCACTGAGTAGGAGCACGGCCCTACCTTTTCCGTTTCGTTCCCTCTGCCGTCCGATGGCTCCCATACTACTTCGCTAGGCTGAACCGCCTCAACTGTAAACGATGCTGGATGCCTCGAACAACGAAGCATAATTCTTGGTCGTGGTGTTGCAGAGTTTCGATTGAGAGGAAGATACAAGACCTCCACTGGTCTTCTCCGGGATTCAATTGGACTGTTTGACGTCGCCAGTCCGGCGGATAATCGGCGGTAACATGATGTCATACTAACATTAATCACTTCTAAAAGACTATTGAGAGAGAGAGAGAGAGAGAGAGAGAGAGAGAGAGAGAGAGAGA
>JAOSBL010000210.1:14983789-14995287 GCA_027568915.1 Erythroxylum roraimae
ATCATACAGTGTAATTAAAATGAATAATTACACCCATCAAACACACTTCCAATTTCCTCATTTTGTAATCCACATTCTAAAAAGGAACAGATATTTTAAGAACAACAACAAGAAAAATGTAACAGATCACCTGAAACCCTACTGCATCCTTCCTACTCCTCCTCTCACCAACTCCATCAACTTCGGTCTCCGGCAGCTGCAATCGCCACAACCCGGCAGAAAGCTTCCTCGCTGACACAGCTGTAACACTTCTCCAGTGACCTCTCCTACCACATTTTTTCGATAATACGTTATGGGGTCGGAGTTCAAAGTTGTGATCTTTTTCGATAATACGTTATGGGGTCGAGCCTTTTATCATTTTTGTAATGTCAAAAAAATACAACCAAACAGACAAAAAGGTTAAGAAGAAAACCCTAAATCTCAACAAACAAACAGAAAGGTTAAGAAGAAAACCATGGATGAGTTACCGACCTGATTCATGACGTTGGGATAAGCTTCAAGAGGAACCCACCTCTTAGCAGAAATCAACTCCTCAATGGCACTTTAGGACTGAACTCCTCAATGACACCGAAATCGACTTCAAACCGTCTCTCTATTTGGTCAACACTCCTTCGTTGATGCGTGGGAGTGAACGAAAGAAGTAAGGAAGATGATCGCGTGTGGGTGAGCGGTGAGAAAAAATGAAAGGAACGAAAGAAGGAGAAGACTCTGGAATGTCTGGAGACTTGAGAGATGAGTGAGACGCGAGAGGTTAGGGCATTTTGAAGATTCAGCTGAAAACAAATCAGCTTATGGTGTGAAACGCTCCTATTTGGAGCTAGTTGAAAATTAGCTGATTGGGTTGAATCAGCCAACCCAATCAGCTATTTACCAAACAAACTTATGGATCTTTTTTTAAAGTCAACCAGCTAAAATGAGTTGACCAGCTAAAAAAGAGCTGATAAGCTCTTTACCAAACACACCCGATGTAATTGGACTTAAACTAGATCTTAATGTTATCTCTGATACGACGATTTCTAACTTGGAAACTACAGATTTTCAAGTACAAATTGCTAATGCTAGACGACGATTAGCTTAGAAAAAAGAAAAGTAGAAACATCAAGGGGATTCCCCCACACGTCTCTCCTTGTATGGAACACTAGAGGGTTAAATCACCCTCATAAAAGGAACGTGGTGAAAGAGGTTGTGAAGGAAAAAAGGCCAGCATTAGTTGATCTCATTGAAACTAAAATCGAGGACCCTTCCTCCCTTACTGGTTTGTATTTTTTGGGTGCTAATTGGGAGCTTTATTCAAATCATAGCTCACAATTTAACGAACGCGTCATCTGCCTCTTTAATGTTCATCTGCTTGAAGTGAAAATGTTGTCTGAAAATGAACAATTGATCCATATACAATGTAAGTTGAAGAACATGACTGTTAGCTTTGAATTGTCTTTGGTGTATGCTTCCAACTTTGGATTTCAGCGTGAAAAACTTTGGTTGGGCCTTCAAAATATCCAACAGCGTATTCACAAGCCATGGCTAGTTGTTGGAGATTTTAATTGCTCGCTAAACTCCTCTGAAATTGAAGACGGTAGAAACTTTCATTTTGGCTTGACAGAACTCTAACCTTTTGTTAACTATGGACTTGGTTGATCTTAGTTACACTGTCAGACATTTGACTTGGTCCAATAGCCAACAGTGGATCGTGCTCATTCGCGAAAAATTAGATCGTACTCTTGTGAATTTTGTCTTGTTAACTCAGTTCCCAAGTTCCTTCTTCCATTTTAGAGAAACTTTGAGTTCGGATCACTCTTTTTGGTAGAAAGGCCTAATTCACCCCTCATTTCAAAGTAGAACTAGACATTTGTTGGTTATATTAGGCAAAGGGACAAAACCAAGCACCGCTTCAAACTATCGAGACAAACCTTTTATGCACATACAGCGATTGACAGATTGGCAGAAAAAAGGAACGCCATTTAGGTTTTTAACGCAATTACAGACATGGAGGGGTTTCTAGATGTTGTGCGTAGATGTTGGAACATTGATGTGAGTGGTTCTAAAGCCTTCCAATTTATGCAGAAACTCAAATTGATGAAGACTGCTATCAACCAATTTTTTCGAGGTAGATACTATAATCTCCAAACGCTAAGGAGAGGCTCATAATTGCTCAAAATGCTTGCTATGAATAGCCTTATACACCCGAACTTAAGCAAACAGAAATGACATGCCTTCAAGATTATCAAACAGCTCGTGTCTTTCACAATTCTGTTTTGAAACAGAAATCTCATATAATTTGGTTAAAGGAGGGTTATGTCAATACAAAATTTTTCCACTCTTCATTGCTAGCGCGAAGGAATATCAATACAATCTTGAAGTTACAAGACAGCAGCGGGATTGAACACGCCGAACTGGACAACCTCATGGAAATAGCCAGAACTTTTTTCATCAATTTAATGGGGACAACTGATTCTTCCTTGCCCAGTCCTAATGTTTTGCAGATTTTTTATTACAACATTGATCAAGGAACTAAAGAAATGTTGGTTTCTCCTGTGACTGCACATGATGTTAAGCGTATTCTCTTCAGTTTGCATCCTTTGAAGGCTCTCGGCCTGGATGGATTTGCGGTATTGTTCTTCCAACGCACATAGGATATCACAGTTCAACTCTTTATCGAGGTGGTTTCGGAATTTTTTTAATCTAACAAAATGCTTCAGGTCATGAATCATTCCTGCTTGGTTCCAAAAAACATAAAACCCTTGTCACATGAAAGACATCCACCCTATTTCTTATTGCTCTACTATCTTAAGGTGATATCACAGCTTCTAGCTGAGCGACTCAAGTTTGTCCTCTCGGTAACTGTCAATTCTGTACAAAGCGCATTTATATATTCCTGAGTAGAATCCTAGCGATAACATTCTACTTATACAAGAGTTACTGAAGGATTATCATTCAGGTAAGAAATTGAAACGTTGCTTGATTAAGATTGATTTTTTCAAAGCCTTTGATACAGTTAGCTGGAGCTTTATAAGGATTTGTCTTGAAGCATTGCATTTTCCCCTAAATTTATTCATTGGATCATGACCTGCATTACCACTTCTTCATTGAGTATTCTTATGAATGATACCCCCACTTTGTCTTCCAAACCTGCAAAGGGGATCAGGCAAAGTGATCCTTTATCGCGGTACTTATTTACACTTGTAATGGAGGGACTTGCTCGACTTTTAAACAAGATACTTCCTCTCAATGGTGGATTTCAATATCACCACAAATGTAAGGAACTTAACATTACTCATCTATTATATGCTGATGACTTGATTCTTTTGTGTGGAGCTGATCCTGTTTCCATCCAAGTCATGATGCATGTGCTTGATTTATTTGCGGAACGGTTTAGACTACATCATAACTCGGAGAAGAGTTGCTTCTATACTTCAGATGGTGTGAGAAACTATGCGAACATTAGAAGAATCACTGGACTCCATCACTGTCCTATTCCTTTTCGTTATTTGGAAGTCCCAATATTGGCTTCAAAACTAAAGTTTCGTGATTGCTTACCTATTATTAAAAAAATGAAGTCCCGAGTGATGACATTGCAGAATAGATTCCTTTCTTATGCAGCTCGACTTACAATCATTATTTTAGTGCTTACAAGTCTCCATCTCCATTAGGTTGCTTTGCCTTGGAAAGCAATCAAAGAGCTAGACTGAATTATGAAATCCTTTCCCTAGTATGAAGTTACAAGTCTCCATCTCGAGGAATGCTCGCGTCAAATGTTGTGAAGTTACGACACCTAAAAGTATGGTGGTCTAAGAATTATCTCAATATCCAAAATGCAACAAGTATTGATGTGCAAATGGTTGTGGATATTATATACGAATTGGACTACATTGTGGACAAAATGGATTCATGAATACTACTTGAAATACGCTAACTTCTAGCAGGCAGACTTTTTATGAGACGGATCTTGGATTCTCAAACAAATGATTAAGTTACAACAATTAATTTATCCTTACATCAAGCACTCTATTGGTAATGGAGAAAAGACTTGGGTGTGGTATGATAATTGGTTAGCAATCAGTCTCCTCGCGCATAATACTAATTTTCAGACGTTTTCATGCACTCATGACTCATCTTCCTACCTTAAACAGTGCAGCAGCGGAGGATGTCATCTTCTAGAAGTTAAACCCAAATGGGGGTTTTTTTCCAATCAATCTTGTTATCGTCTCTTATCTGATTGCTCCATAGTCGTCCCTTGGCTTTCTCTTCTTTGGCATAACTCTATTAGTCCCAAGGCCGCCTTCATCGTATGGCTTGCAATAAAAAACATACTTAGAACGTGGAATCAATGGCATGGACGAGTTGATCATATATGCTTATTATGTAACATGGCAGTTGAGAATCGTGAACATTTATTCTTCCTCTGTAGCTGTTCTAAAGCTATTTGGAGCCGGATTCTGCACTTGTTATCTTCTCACAATGATAGCAATGAATTGAATAATATATTCGCAATGCACCATAAGCAAAACCAAGAATGGTACTCCTAATGCATGCCCCCCTTTATACAGCAGCATTCATCATCACCATATATAGCATTTGGAAGGAACGAAACCGACGTCGATTTACAGACAAGAAAGAGAACAAATATCAGCCAGCGGACAACATCATTAATCATACCAGAGCTGGTTTATTTGCCAAAAACGCACATCTTTCCCTTTCCTTGGACATGAAGAGCAAATGGCAGCTGTGAATTTATGAAGCCTGTTATTTTCTTCTTTTGTAACCTTCACTTTTTGCCTTCTTTAGACATTTTGTAATCTAACGGTTGGCATCTATTGCCTTGAACTCATGAATTTTATTACACTGTAATAGTTTTATCTATCGTAATATACCATTCATTTTATAAAAAAAAAGTTTATGTTGCTAATGGTGTTTATTCAGTATTGGAGAAGGAGGTTGGATGCTTTCAAAACCAGAGCTACTCTCTTGCTCAATCATATTCACTTCCTTGGAACTACTAGTTTTAATCTTAGTTTGACTCCTTGTTTAGATGATGTTCAAAGTTTGGGATTTGAGAATTTTAGAGAACTAGAAACTATTTGTTCATTAATCCTATTCAATTGGCTTTGGATGGCAATAAGGAAATCTTCATTATTCTTTTTTCTTAAATTGTTGTTAGACATTTCGTAAGGCTTAAAAATGGGAGTGTTGACTGACTTTGTTTTCATTATCACTAAGGGATTTTGTAAGCTTTTCTCTATTCTAGACAAGAGTTCTCCTAGAGAATGCAAATAAATGTTGGTGTAATTATTATGACACATAATGTTTTGATATTTTTGGGGTTCACTTTTTCACTTTCATTTTTAATTTTTGAAGGCAATGTTACTAGTTTGTTTTATTTGTATGGAATCTTAATTTCACAAAATGAGGGTTTTCTAACTGTAATTTCTATCCAGTTACAGATTCCCACACCTTTGTTTTGGTATTATTTTTGATGGCTTTAAAGGGGTACTCAATGTTGTGTTTCCTAAACACTAACCAATCAAAAAATAACATTAATCGAAGCTCCTAAATCTAACATTACCTATTTGATCATAATGTTATAAATTTTATAAGGAATGGTAAACATTTTTGAGTCCTTACATTTAGGAGTAAGTTTCTTTTTGAAAATCGTAGAAATATTTTCACCTATCCTGATCATTTTATTACCTCTCAACTTCCGCTTGTTAGTAAACAATTCATTAAGGAGTTTCGCATACTTGGCACCCGCTTGATTGCATCCAGCCAAGGTTTATTCACTTCAAGCCTCTAAAACGTCTCCCAGATTTCGTTACCTTTGTTTTCCTTGTTTGATTTTGCTAACCTGCAAGGAAAAGGTGGAGGGTTAGTCTTAACTGTATATGAAGGGTCATGATTTACCTTCAAATTGGATAAGGTATCCCTTTCTTGTCCTAACTTCCTTTTAATGTCATCTTCATTTGCCACTCTATAGTAGTCCTCTTTGGTCCCTCAAGCTTCCTATCTCTCCCTAATGTGATTTTACTGAAATTCTTTAGATTTATCTTAGGTTGCGATGAAAATTTTCCTCCATTATAAGCTTCTAAATAGTTAATAGCAACTACCATTTTTGACTCACATGGTTCTCTAAATTTTTAATGCTAGACCTTGTCTCTTGAAATTGAGATTCTATCTCCTACTAAAACTATTTTCCATCTTACTGAAATAGCAAAGTGTTAGTAGTAAGAGACTTAATCATATCTTCTAATGATGTACCTGAGTTAGAGGGCTTGTGGTCTGGGCTAAAATTTCTATGCACCCTGTAGTCTATTTGGGAAGTAGTTTTGTTGCTTATTCCCTCTATAACTTAGGTTCAAGTGATCTCTCTAACCTGGGTTATAAATTTGGGAATATGGATTATACTGTTATGAAAAAAATATCATGTTATAGCATTAATATACTATATATTTCCCTTTTGCAGAGTTGGGTAACCATTCGTCGAATGGTTCATATTTGAACATATCCCACAAGTTTTCACCTACACCTGCCTACAATAATTTATTTGACAAAAGATGTTAGTTCATCTAAAAAATATTTAATAGATGAATTGATACCTCATCTACCCTATGAACATCATTGTGAATGCAAAACTATTGAGTCTTTGTAATCATATGCTTGATTAAGGACCTTGATTCCTCAGGAATCTTTTCACCCAATTCTCCACCAGTTGCTGCATCTACTAAACTCATATTTATAGATAATAATCCTTTATAGAAGTATTACATAAGGAGTAGCTTCGTGATGTTGTGATGGGGGCAACTGGCACACAATTTTTTGAAGCACTCTCAATATAGGCAAAGAGATTCTCCATAATGTTGCTTTATCCCACAAAATATGCCACCTTTGATACCACCTCGTCCCCTTGACCATCGATACATTTTTTTATTTAGTATTTTTTTCTCTTTTTATAGTTTATGTGAATACTATTTATCAGGTATATACACATTATTTATAATTTCAATGCATTTTGACTCACCTTTTTACTTTAATTTCTTTTTATGGTACATTAATGGAATGGAGATACATCTTGACTTGACCAAATGACTAAAAAATTAGGGAAGTTCTTATCCTTTCTTTCATTTTCCCCTTCTCATTTTTATTATTGTCTTTCATAGTGGAAACATTGAGGACAATTTTTGTTCTAAGCGTAGGGGATTATGAATTTATAAGAGTAGATTCAAGTTTATTAATTTTGTCATTATTTTCTCAATAGGGAGGCAATTTTTCAACATTTGTTTTTCTTTAAAAACATGCTCTTGGAATTAATTCATTATGAATTTGATTGTTTTATTGAATTAGATTGCTTGTGTAACTTGTTATGAGTGTTGATGAATGATTTTGACTTGCTTTATAAATTTGAAGGATGATTACCTGATGATCATTATGATATTCTTTGCATAAGATGTACATACATAGGTGGCTATGACTTCTTTTTTAGAACGTTTATTATACAAAATAAGCATAATAAATTTCACTATGCTGGCTTCATACTAATAAAAATTGAACTTAAATAGTGATGTTAGTGGTCATTTGAGATAGTGATCTAGTTGAGTAATCGAGAGTATTCATGGCAAGGTGTTTACTCTAACATAAAAATACTAGGTGACTATTGAAACAAGCTTCTAATTCTCTTGTTCATTTATGTTTCATTAATATAAAGGATGTAAACATGTTTTGAAGTTAAATCAAGTATCTTATTTATGTTTATTTTATGCATGGAATTAAGTTTTATGATTCAGTTTGAAGTTTGAAGAGTTAATGAAGTAAATTATACAAGCTTATGAATTGATGCAAGTAATTGGTTATATAACATTTTGATGATCCTTTATGATTGAATGAGTGATTAAGAGTTTTCATTAGTATGTTTGATTGGTTAAGCAATTCTTTTGAGGTTGTTTTCTATTTAAGCTTGAATGATGGATTGGTTGAGGACAATAGTTACTTAAAAATGGTGGAGTTTGATGACGCTAGACATATATTATTTTTACTACTACCTATATGGCGTATTGCTCTTTTTTTGGATGAAGTTGAATATTGATACTTAATTTAAGAAGTTTTGTTATTTCATCATTTTTGACCATATAAAAAAGAAGCAAAGTTTTGGATAAAAATGGAGCAATTTTTGGAAGATTTGGAGAAGAACTATATAACACATAGTTTGCATAGTCCTATGTCGAGGGTCGTGTATAAATTTGGTTTCATCTATTTCTTTAGTGCACCCTATATTGCACGTGTTACCTTTTATATAAAGAATATAGTGTCATATACAATCCCATGTATATACATGTATTAGTGTGATTAAGTTTTAAAGAGTTTTAAGGAGTGCATGGTTAACTACATGGAACTATGTATGGGGTTGTGTAGTTCATTAAACATTAGAGTTTTAGGTTTAAAACCAAACAAAGAGAGGCAAAAGAGAATTTTTGGCTAGGTAATAATTCAAAAGTCATCTTAGAGCTATTTTTCACTAATCTTGATCAAGGAGTTACCATTCTTTAGAGATAGAGGATGACTTCAATGATTATTTGGAAGATTTAAAGATTCAAGAACATGATTTCTTTATATTATTTTCTTTATTGCTTTTAAATTGCTTTTCTTTGTGCTATTATGAGCTAATTGGGATATAGATTTAGAAAGATAAAACCTAGTTCATTCTTTGAATAATGAAATTCTAGTTTTCTTGTCTTAAGAGAAAATGTAGTCTAAGTCCTCTTACTAGTCCAAAAAGTTAAAATAATTTGTTAATCAAAAGTGAATGTGAATAAAGTAAAGTCCTAAGAGAACCTAACCTAAATCTAGTTAATTTATAGTTTGGTACATTTTTATTACTGTTTTACATTAATATTTAGATTTATTTATTTATTTATTTCATTTATCCACCAATATGTATTTGATTTAACTTGTTTAATTTATATGTAGTAGATAATTAATCAACAATCCTTGTAGAGTTAGCCTGTACTCACCATTGCCAACTATAGCTATAGCTATACCATGCACTTGTAAAAAAACACAGATTACCAGTTTCCAAGGCATGGTCTACACCTATTATCAAATCCAGTCAAGTTTGAGCCATATAGTCAAAACTTGCTCGAATTACCTAAAACGATGTCATTTTGGGGAAAATTTCTAAAAAGATGTGTTTTTGGGGAGTTTCCCTAAAAAGTGTCATTTTATGGTGGGCGTTCAGGTTGCTCGAACCTTTTGAGTTGAGCCTCAGGCCAACTCCCCAAGCTTAAACCTGATATAAAGCCTAGTTGACCCAATTTTGCCATACCTAATTGTATTTTAATGATATAGTTGTTTATCTATAAAATAAGGATAAGCAGTATAAAATGATTTACTGGAAAGTATTTCCTTGGTCAATGTCCTGATAAGGTACTTATATATATATATATAACTTATAGATATAAACATTACCAAACAAATAAGAAGACAATTCAAAAACAACTGACAAAAAGAAAGGAATGAAAGCTTTTTGGACCTTTTGGGAAGGTTTTCTTAACAAAACATTATTATCTATGAACAATTTGAGCTAAGAACAATATGAGAAATAGTTCATATGCTAATTTGCAAATACTTAGAAATCTAACTTCCTTAAAAAACATCTTTTTGGGCAAAATTTTTTTGATTCTTACCTATAATTTAACTTTGATCCTTCCAACAATGTCATCAAGCTACTGAGACACCTGCTTGAAAATTCTAACGTTCCTTTTAAGTCATATATGTTAAATTAGAGAAGCAATATAGGCATACAAAACTTGTCTTTTTATACTTCTATTCATATAAAAGGAAAACCTGGCTTCTATGCATCTTAGGTGGGAATCCGTTACATTTATCCAAATTGGCATAAGTTTAGAAGAAATTAAGACTAATTACACTCACAAAATAAATTAGCAACAAATTCATTATCACGTCCATATAAAACATAAGTAGGAGAATCTATACAAGTATTAAACTACAAAAGTCTATCTTTAGTAAGTAACCTCCCTTTGACAGTAATCTAGCATAAAAAAGAGCATTTTGGTATGTTAAACTTTCCTTACCATCATGAGAATACATCCACTTCCCTTATTGAAATCATGTTGGAAAACCATTCTCAGATTTGTAATTTTCCTTCATTACTAATTGCTTTCAAAGTCCTTACCTGATACAAGATATTCTTCCCTTTGAGGTAAATCTCTCTTACCTACTAAGCCTACAAAATATCAACTTTCCTTAATATCACCTGTAAGTGTTGAACGATTGTTTTCTAGTTCCAAATTTTACAATTGTTGAATGTAGTTGTTAAGGAATATATTCTATTAACTCACCGATTTGAGATCTTTCCATTATAACCTTTCCTCCAAAAAAATTTCTCGATTTAGCTTATGTACTCTCTTTACAACAACTTAAGGGAGAATAAAAATAGATGACCAACAAGTATATATAAAAAATAAAAATGAGTTCATGAGTTGGCATCTTCTTGCATAGTTAAAATTCCTTAAGCCTAAGCACTTTATTTTTAAGGCAATTTTTTTTCAAAAAGCTTTGACAATTAGCATTTGGCTACTTATTATAAGATAAAAGCACATATAAATACTTCATAATGAAGGAACCTATAATAAAGCCATTGGTATCTTGCAAAACTTGTTTAATTCCTCCTGAACTCCTCCCAAATATAAACTTATTTTTTAAAAGGTTAACACAAAGACTTAAGGTGTTAAAAATGGACTAAAAGCATCCATCATAATCTATATAGAATAAATATTAACTTTGCAGAATAATAAAAGGTCATTTTAAAACAAAGATTGTTTAATTCCATATTCTTAAAAAAGGAATGAAAGCTGAAACTATCATTTTTATAGGCTTTCCTTAGTTATCTTATCATCTAATCTATAGTAATGACAAAAATGAGGGTAAAAGGGACACCCTTGTCTCAAACCTCTTCATTTTTAAAAAGCCCGTAAAGACCTCTACTCATTAATATAGAAAAAGAAGCTAAGATTGTAGCACCCCACTCCCACAAGACACATGCCTGACATCCTGAGTGATATTCAAGTTCGTGCCTCGCGAGGGTGGCATGCTAGAGCACTCGAATACAGTCAAAACTCAGTATAGAAATTTTTTTTGAATACAATCATATGCGTGGAAATCAGTAGACAATTTGGGCCCGCTTTAATTCATAAATATTTTCAGTCATAACAATATACTCAACATGATTTCAATAGCCATTTGGGGCTCATTACAAATACAAGAATTTCGGAATACACTATTTTACAAAAATCGCGGAATACAAATTTATACAAAAATAGGAAAAGCACTAATACAGATGCGAACTGATCCCGACCTCTATCTTTCCCTTACATGCAGTATGTATACTCCCGTATGCCTTACGGAGTATTCTTCAGAGTCCTTAAAAATATTTGCAAATTTTGGGTGAGTTTTGCGAACTCAATGAGTGACCATCATCGATGGCTCACCCAGTC